>QLTV01001461.1:233103-245951 GCA_003457575.1 Thermophis baileyi
TTAGAAGGAAAGAATATATCAACATGCCAAAATGGATATCTCCGCTGGAAGCCACATCCTACCCCAACTTATTCAATTTGGATAAAAAAGTTACTTATAACCAATTATTAGATGAGCAAAATAACTTAAGAACAAGAGAAAATTTGGCATTGATGGGAATAGATTTGGATTGGTGGCCATATTTGCAAATTCAAAAAAAATATAAAAAGGACTTAGCCCAATTTGGTTTCCAAAATAAATACCAAGAATTAGACAAAATTTTAATGGGACAGGATGTGAAAATGATAACAAAAGTGTATAATTCTCTATTAAATATTAGAACAGAAGAGGAAAGAGTTAAGGAGGTGCTGGTGAAATGGGCACAAAATTTTGGATATTCCATTGAAATAGAACGTTGGGAAAGAATTTGGGAATGGAACATCAAACTAACTATGTCAACATCATATAAGGAGAATATATATAAAATGTTTTATCGATGGCATCTATCCCCGACAAGATTGGCAAAAATGTCTCCTAAGTTATCGCCAAAATGTTGGAAGTGCAAAAAGGGACTGGGCACGTTTTACCACATGTGGTGGATGTGCCCAGAGGCCAAGAAATATTGGGGGGAAATCCAGAGGTGGTTAACCGAAATTACGTCACAAAAGGTAGAATTAAAACCAGAAGTGTTCCTGCTTGGTATGATGGAAAGTGAAATAAATAAAAACAACCAATATTTGGTCATCCATATATTCACAGCAGCAAGGATTATCTATACCCAAATGTGGAGAAAAGATGCAGCCCCATCCAATATAATGATAATAAATAAGATCATGGAATGTGCGGAAATGAATAGGCTCACTATGAGAATAAAGGATAAGGAAGAAACGGCTTTCTATGGAATTTGGGATAAATTTTATGACTGGTTAAAGGGAAAAAATAAAATAAAATAGAGGTATGTTTGTTCATTTTTTATTTATGTAAGTACAAAATGTTACACGAGTTTTGAGTGCACATATACAACTGAAATAGTGATACTGATATATTGATAAATTGACATTAACTTACGAGAAATATATAATATGAACATAAGATGTATGTAATATCTAAGATACGTTAGGCTGCTTTATGAAATTGGAATTTGTCTTGTGATTTGTGGTGTTAGGTTTGTGTTTTTCTTTTTTGTGTTGTTTGTTTGTAGTTTTGTTTGTGTATTTATGTATATATGTGATTATGTACATATGTATATACACATTATATGTTTGTTCTTTTTTAATACTCTTCAATAAAAACTATTTTTTTTAAAAAAACACCGCAGGTACTGTTCCAGAACTGAGTTTGTTCGTTCTATAGCCCCGTTTGTTTGTGGATGATGACTAGAACTAAGTCCCTGTTCGGTTCCAAGTAGGTCCAAAAAGGCTTTCCAGAACTTGGATGTGAATTGGACCCCTCTGTCCAAAATAATATGTCGTGGGGCCCCATGCAAGCAGTATATGTGGACCAAAAACAGCTTAGCCAAGGCTTTGGGCGTAGGGATCTTTTGGCATGGGATGAAGTGAACCTGCTTTGAGAAAAGGTCTGTGACAACCCAGATCACTGTGTTTCCAGAACTCTTGGGCAATTCTACAATGAAATCCATGGAGATCTCTCTCCATGGTGCTGAAGGGTCAGCCACCAGCTGGGTTCCCCCTGCCTGCATTTAGCAGCAGCGCAAATGGGGCAGCTTGCTACATAGCTTTCTATGTCTTTTTTCAATGAGGGCCACCAGAATTGCCGTTTCAGTAAATGTAATATTTTTACAAAACCAAAGTGACCAGCCAATTTGGAGTAGTGACAAGCTTACATAGTTTTCAGCCTTTCCCTTGCTGGGACATACAGCTTATTTCCCACCCAAGCTAACCCATCTTTTATTATGCAAGTATGTTTATGGGCACTAAACCACTCATCTGTTTCCAAGGCCTTTTTGCATTCTGTGGTGGTGGCATTGTCTAAGGTGGAGAGGTAATTCTTCGCCTGAGAGTGTGTGACAACCTTAGCCGCTAATTGGGAGGCTGGGAGCATGGGCTTAATTACTTCCGCCTTGACACTGTTGTATTGCGGTAGTCTAGACAAGGCATCTGCCAAAAAGTTTTTCCCTCCCAGTAAATACTTCAAAGTGAAATTAAAGTGTTGATAGTACTGTGCCCATCAGACCTGTTTTGGGGACATTTTCTGTAGGGTTTTGAGTGCTTCCAAGTTCTTGTGGTCGGTCCATATTTGGAAAGGTATTTTGCTTCCTTCTAAGAAATGTCTCCAAGTTAGGAGTGCCCAACTGACTGCAAAAGCCTCTTTTTCCCATATTGCCCATCTCTGTTCAGTTTCAGCTAATTTCCTATAGGTGTATGCACATGGTTGTAATTTGCCTTCTTCATTCTCTTGGAGTAAAACCGCACCGACTGCCACATTACTGGCATCGGCCTGGATTACAAATGGTTTCCCCTGTTTTAACACAGGTTTGGTGAAAAGAGTATTTTCAGTTTCTCAAATACCGCTTGGCAGTCCATAGTCCACTTCAGTGGTTGGCTAGGTTTTGGTTTATCTACCTCCTTGGTTTTTAACAGATTTTTGCCGCTATTTGGGCAAAAGAGGGGATAAACTGCCAATAAAAGTTAGTGAACCCCAGGAAGCTCTGCAATTGCTTGCGAGTGCAGGGGGTTTCCCACTCAAGGACTGCTCTGACTTTTGCGGGGTCCATTTCCACCCCCTGGTGAGAGATTCGGTACCCTAGGTAATCTATTTTACCTTGGCGAAACTCAATTTGGAGAGTTTGTCAAACAACTTAGCTGCTCTTAGTTTCTTCAAGACCTCCCACACCAATTTACCATGTTGAGTCTTAGTTTCAGTATAAATTAGTATATCATTAAGATAAACCAAAACTTCCTTATACAAGTGCTCATGCAGCACCTCATTAATCAGCTGCATGAACACGGCGGGAGCACCTTGGAGCCCGAATGGTAAAACCTTGAACTGAAAACATTCCAACGGACAATTAAACACTGTTTTCCATTCATCCCCCTCCCGGATACGGATCCAGTAATAAGCCTCCCTTGTCTAGTTTGGAAAAAATTCTCCCCTTCACCAGATGGGCCAGCATGTCCTTCATTAGGGGTAGGGGATAGAGATTTTCCTTGCAAATAGCGTTTAAATTTCTGTAATCCAGACATAAGTGTAACAAGCCATCCTTCTTCTCCAGGAACAGGACTGGGGTGACCACCTTGGGTCTCACCAGTTCAATGAACCCACGCTCGAGCTTTAAATTGTCACAGTTCATCCAGTTCCTGGGGAGTCATAGCATAAAGTTTTGACTTAGGTAGTTTGGCCCCTGGTAAAATCTTGATGGCACAGTCTGTAGACCTATGGAGGGGAAGGTCATCTGAGGCTGCTTCGCTGAAAACATGCATCAAGTCTCGGTATTCCCTGGGGACGCCCGGTAGGGGTCCATTCGCCACAGTCGCAGCTACCTCCTCATTCTGTGGTATTCTGGTGGGGTTCCTCACTTTGGATTAGTCATTATTAGGGAATTGGAGGGTCCCCTCCATCCAGTCCACCCTTGGGTTCCACTTCTTTAACCAGGTGAGTCCCAGAACTAGGGGCCAGTCCATCCCTGGTGTCACAATGAAAGCAATGGTTTCAGAGTGATTTGCCATTGTTAGTTCGAGTGGTTCAGTGGCAAACGTGGCTGGGGCACCCCCCGCAATGGACCCATCAAGTTGGCAGAATGAGACTGGGGTTTTTAGTGGCCTTAGTTGAATGCCCAGTTCCGTGACCAAAGGCAGGCTTATTAGGCTTCTCATGCACTCCAAATCCAATAATGCTTTAAGTCTCACTTTTCTCCCTGTTAATGGAATTAACAGTTCTATAGGGGTTGTAAGGGGTTCGACAACCCCACTTACCAAAAGGTCTTCGTAGTTGCTCTCTTACTGATCGGGTTCCTCCACCGGAGGGGTCAGGGTTCCTCACACCATAATTAATTTTGGTGGGAACTCAATGACCGCATGGGTCCTTAGGGCGATATCTTTGGCATGCGGTGGTGGCTTTGAGGGTTTCCCTCTGACCTGCTTCTCTCCCTTCCAGGTGGGCATCTTTGCATGGAACTCGGCTGCGTGGTGGCCTTCCTTTCCGCAATTGAAGCAGGCGGCTGAGCACGTCGGGGTAGAGCGAGGTTTTGTTCCTTCCCTTCTCCCTTCTGGTGGGGATCTCTTCCAGGAGTGGCTTGCGCGGTACTGGTTTCGAATTTGGTCGATTTCAGCTTCCTCAGCCAGGACACACCAGCCATGCAGGCGGACTGGGGCTTCACGGGCACCACAGGCATTGTACAGGTCATCGTTTAAGCCATCTTTGAACCAACTCACGAGTATTTCCTCTGGCCAATCTTCATGCAAGTCAGGTCACAAACTCTTTGATGTACTCGGTGACTGGATGGTGCCCCTGTCTAACATGCCTTATGTGGTCTCTAGCCTTGCGGTTGGCTAGGGGGTCCTCAAATCACCTCTCAGGGCTGTCATGAAGCAATTGAAGTTGCGGAGCTCCGGTGCATCTGCATTATGGAGGCTCACCATCCAACGTGCAACTGATCCTTCTAGAGCCAGTGTGACAATCCTGACTTTGGCCCCTTCTGTAGGGAGGTCCCTCCCATACTCCTGCATGTAGGTCAGCATCTGTGCAAGGAAAAATCCCAGTTGCTGGGGATTCCCATCAAATTTGATGCCAAGAGGGGGCGCCTTCCGTTCTAAGGGTGGAAGGCTCCTCCCGTCGAGTCGCAGGCCTTGCTTTGCATCAAGATGTCTCCTGGGTGGATCTTCCATGGTGGCAATGGGTTCTCCAGTACCCCTGTGATTTCAGTAGATGCCCCTGGGGTTGGGGATCCCCTTCGTTCATCGGTAGCCTCCTTTTGCACTCCTGCCTCGCTCACAGTGCAAGCCAGAGTGCCCTGGATCTGCATGCCATGGATGGCCTCCCTCATGAGGTTCATGACTTCCCTCAGGAGTTGTTTGGACTGGTCTGGGGCTTCTTCCAGTTCATTGTCATCATAGAGGTCTCCCATCTCCTGCTTCCAGCTGAGTTGGTGGCTCCCATGGGTGAGGGTGACATCTTTGGTCCTGCCACCCCAGCCTTCCTTCTTCCCAATGCCGATGGACCACCTCGGCTTGGCAGTGGTGTTTGAGGCAATGTTCTCCTCGATCCAGGCATTGAGGGCCTCCTCTACTTGGGTTTTTTTGGGGGGGTTCTCCCCCAGCATTCAGCCTCTTCATGGTCGCTGCCCTAGGCAGACATGGTGTGCATGGTCCCCACGGTAGGGCTGTTACCTCTGCAGGTTGACCAGTTTGCAGTTCTTGCCTAATGTAAGGTCTTGCCTCTCCAATCTTCCCAAGAAAGCAGGACTCTTGAAACTGAAGTTGTTCCAAAAGTAGCTTTTATTGAAAGCCTTGTGATAGCAAGAGGTCTAGGCAGGAACTAAATTTTCCCACTTAAAAACAGCTATTTAAAGCAGTGCAAACAAAACCCCTCCCACAGTACAGCAATGCAGGAAACGGAAACTCACAGCACAGCAATGCAGGAAAAAGAAACAGAAACTTATATAGAAATCTCTCCAAGCAGGAAATAGAGACAGAAACTTCATATAGAGATCCCTCCAATCCTCCCCCCTTCCACCAGAATTCCAGCGTCCCAATAGAAATATATGGGACCTGACACATTTAAACCCAAATCAAGATCTGTAGCTTCCACTTTAGCCACTGCAGTGCCCATAGGAAGGTTTTCCTTCATTTTTACCTTATATTCAGATTGGGAAAATTGAGGAGGGTTATCATTTATGTCCAGAATATCAATGTTAATTTGAAGAGTGCCTGTTTTCTGTGGTACCCCACCATCAACAGCCATTAGGGTGATTGTGAGACGTGGCACCTTTTATCTATCTAGTGATCTCTTTAGAACAAGATCCACGTTGTTAATTCCATCTTTGTTCCTTTGCACATGAAGCCAAAAATATTCATTGGTGCTGAGTGTATAGTTTTGGATGCTGTTTTCTCCTAGGTCCTCATCATCTGCAGATTCTAAGGGAAGTGCCATATTTGTAGGAACATTCTCAGGAATTTCTATCTCAAATTCATTTTTAGAGAATTTGGGAGCATTGTCATTTATGTCTTCTATTACTATTTCAATATTGTATGATTCCAAAGGGTTGTCAAGCACAATTTGAGATGTAAGTATGCAAGCATCTGTCTGGCTACACAGAATGTCCCGGTCTACTTTATCATTTATCAATATATCCCCAGTATGAATATCAAGGGAGAAATACTGCTTAGTGCTTTCAGAAATGAGATGGGCTCTGCGATCAATGAATTCCTGTATTTCCAGTTTCAAATCCTTCAACACATTAGCCACTTTAGAACCACTTTTGGTTTCTTCAGGTGTAGAATAGTAGATTGAAATACATAATGCTCCAGGAAGACAAAGCAACCAAAAAAGATACATACCTTGTTTACTCCTAATGCATTGTTCCATAATTCAGGACTCTCCTTAATTCTTGAACAGAATATAAATCTCCTTACTTTCATCCAGTTTTTGTCTGTCACAAAGAGCTAATTTCCTGCTGCTTTACCTCACAGCTTTCATCTTTTCATTGGTTAAAATCTTCTTGTCTTCTTGCAGAACCCTAGTCATAACTTTTTGTTCTTTTCGGCTCACACCAAAATTCTGAGTTCCCAGTAATATGTTTGCCTATTCTGCCACCAATGTGGCTGTCTGAGGAATCTGCCTCTAGGACTGCTTTCATGAGTCTGTTCTAAATTAAAGGCAGTAAATCATAGTTTTGAAGGCTCTCTACCTATTCAAAATATGAAGATTCCACAGGAAATGATGGCTCTTAAGGTTGGTGAGATTCTAGTTACCTCATCCACAAAAAATAATATTATTGTTCAACAGCACATTGAGAGAGAGGGATACAACTCTAGCATTGCAATATAATTTTCTCTGAGGGTGCCCAGAAATAAATTGTTTAAATTATATCAGAACAGAACAATAAGAGGAAAGGATCTATGTTAATAGATTTAACATAGATCACATTTTACATTTAGATTTAACTAATTTCCGTCACAGAAAAATATGAATAAAGTCCCTATATGTAACTATAGGGAATCCTTATTTTGAAATTATTAGAGTTTTAATTTAAAAAATATGAATGTGATCAAAATAATATTAGATCTAGCCTAACTTAGGAAGAGAAGATAGGAGGGATTCTTTCTGAAGTAAGAGCTACTTTATTCAAAGCCTCTATGCTCCCTATCTGTTGCACTTTTCTTTCAAAGTAATCTTTCAAATTCAAAGAATCACATGAAATATGATTGTGACTTCCTCAAAATGGATGGGAATGAAGATTACAAAAACGAAATACAGAGAAACAGTGAGAAAGGAAAACAAAAGAAAAAGGTAGCAAAACAAAGCAGAGATTTATTAAGAAATGCATACCAGACAAAGCAATCTTCTCACAGATACATCTTTTCTAGAATTAATCACAAGAAAACTGTTCTATAGTTGACAACATATTCAAATAATAAAATATTATAAATTAAAATGTAAAACTGCTTAAAATGTTTTAATACTATTCCCACTTTGGACATCAGTTTATCTTCCTTAATATGAGTTTTGGTTTTATGGGAATCTGTTGAATTTCTTGTATGCATTTGGATGCAAACAGGATCCATTAAAAAAAAAAACCAGGAAACAGACCTCATCAAAAATCAACCAGTGCAACCTACCTCATAATTGTATCAGAACTAGGATCGCCACCATTTTCTTGCAAATTGTGTCCCAAAATTACATTAGATACAGAATTAGTGCTGCCCATGAATTTCTGCCATTTCTGAAATTAGATTACAATAAACACTATGACAGAAAGCAGAAAAATGGATGAGATGGCAACCAAGCAGATAATCAAATACATTGTTAGAGTATGATCTCCCTCTTGCGGGACTTCACCCTTAGGATTGTCCATAATTTTCATGTAAGGATCAGAGAAGCCGTCCACTAGAATAATTCTTAGGGTCGCAGAGGCAGACTGAGGAGGATGCCCATTATCCCTAACTGCCACAATAAGAGTGTGTTTGAAACTGTCTCGGATGTTCACCGGCCTCGTGGTTTTCACCTCCCCATTCTGAGTCCCAACAGCGAAGAGACTCGGATCTGTGGCCTTCAGCAACTGATAGGAAAGCCAAGAATTCTGCCCTGAATCTCTGTCCACTGCCACCACTTTGGTGACTAGGTAGCCCGTCTCTGCTCCCCTGGGAACCAGATCATTTGATGGAGAAGTGCTGTTCTGAAGGGGGCAGAGGATGAAGGGGGCGTTGTCATTTTCATCCGTGATAAGAACTCGGACCATCGTTTCTGAGCTCAGGGGAGGCGAGCCCTTGTCTACAGCCCTCACCATCACCTGGAAATCCTGTATATCCTCATAATCTATAGATCTAATGGCATACAAATTCCCATTTTCACAGTTGATGGAGATGTAAGATGATACAGAACCATCCCCGATCTTCCTAGGCAAAAGCAAATACATAAATTTTGGCATTTTGTTCTGTGTCCACATTCACAGCATGGACTGATCCAATGAGCTGACCTTGAATATTGTTTGCTCATAAGTGCAAATCATAGAAGGCTCTTTCAAACATTGGAGGGTTATCAGTGAAATTTGAAAATTAAATATTGTCGTTGAAGTGAGTCTGGGAGAACCTTGGTCAGCAGCTGTCATGTTATATTGTAACATTTGTTCTCTGTCCAATAGCTGTTGTGTCACAAACTGGTAATATTTTTCTTTCTGAGTTTCAGCTGAAAAGGTAGGTTTGCATCAATGTTGCAGGAAGGTAGGCCATTGTCTCCAGAGTCGCCATCTGTGACACTGAAGAAAGTCACCATTCAGGAGAGTCTTCTGGTAAAAGGTTGGCCGAAGATGATATGATCACTTGTGGAGAATTATTCTCATCCTCAATATTCACAAGGACCTTACAATAAGCAGAGTCCTCCTCCAACTATGGCTTTGATGTTCAGTTTATAATTACTGTATTTTTCATATCAATTGTTCCTGCAAGAATAAGTTCTCCATATTTCTGTGTAACTGAAATGATCTGAGTACTCTTTCTGATATTTGGCCAGAGGAATATGTAATATGAGCATTGGTTTTGATGTCTCTGTTGCCGGCTTCCACTTTAGCAACAAAGGTATCCAACTGTTTTCTCTTAATTTCACTTAGTAAACTGATTGTTCAACATAAGGACAATTATCATTAATGTCTAAAACATCAATAGCTATGTTGTTCCAGTTCTGAGTGGAAAGCCTCCATCTACAGCATTAAAATCAACTGTGAAATATTCTCACAATCTAATGATTTGTCTAGTATCAATTCTGCATATTTACTACCATCACTGTTCTTTTGTGCTTCTAGCCTAAAATATTCATTTCAACTAAGTCTGTAGTTCTGAACAGAATTTTCTCCTTTGTCTGAATCTTCAGCCTTTTCTGAGAGTAAACAGGTGTTGGTGGAAACCAGCTCAGGTAACTCAAAAAAGAATATTTTTTTGTGAATTTGGGGTAGTTATCCTTCACACCATCTGTTTCAACATCAATTCTGTAGCTGCAATGGATAGTCCAACAATTTCAGAGAGTAGAATACAAGGGTCAGTCTACCACATAGAACCTCCCAATTAATGTTATTCTTTATTATCACATTTCTTGTATGAGGATCCAGATGAAAATACTGTTTGGAACACTTAGATCTCAGTTGGTTTTTCTGAGAAGTAAGTTCCTTAACATCCACTTTAAAATCTTTTAATATGTTAGCTATCATAGAATAACATAGAATAACAGAGTTGGAAGGGACCTTGGAGGTCTTCTGTTCAAGTAGGAGACCCTATACCATTTCAGACAAGTGGCTCTCAAGGCTCTTCTTAAAAGCCTCCAGTGATGGAGTACCCACAACTTCTGAAGGCAAGCCTTTCCACTGATTAATTATCCTCACCATTAGGAAATTTCTCCTTAGTTTTAGATTGCTTCTCTCCGTGATTACTTTCCATCCATTGTTTCTTGTCTTGCCTTCTGGTTCTTTGGAAAATCAGTTGAGTTCCCCCCCCCCCCCGCCACTTCTTTGTGGCAGCCTCTCAAATATTGAAACACTGCTATCATGTCTCCCCTAGTCCTTCTTTTCAGTAGACTAGACAAACCCAATTCCTGCAACTGTTCTTCATATATTTTAGTCTCCAGTCCCCTAATCATTTTTGCCGCTTTTCTCTGCACTCTTTCCAGAATCAAAACATCTTTTTTATATTCTGGTGCCCAAAACTGGATGCAGTATTCCATGGTCTTCCTAATCAAGAATCCAGTTTTTGTTTCCTCAGGTACTGAATACATAATGGATTCACACATGGCTGAATACATGCAAAGATAAAGGAAAAAAACCTGCAAAAACTTGCCTGCTGTTGAGATACATTTCCATTGTTTCAGGTTCACCTCAGAGCAGATGGTTTGAAAGAACAGGTTTCTAGGTTGTCCTTTTGACATTTATCTGTCCAGTTTTTACATTTTATAATAGGATTTTCCTCCTCTCATCAGTGTAGATTTTTTGAAACTAAGTTCAGCTGTCTTTTTGTTGCTGCTGTCTTATGCCATTCCTTTTGCTATCTGGCTACAGTTCCCTAAGAGGGCAGGTACTCCCTAATCTGTTATTCTGCATTGTGATAACACCACCTTGTGTTTGATTTGGGTACAACTTCCATTAATACTGATCTACACAGAAATGTATGTCTTTTGCAATAAATGTTTTTATAATTTAAATGTTACAATGTAAACTTGCAATAATTAAGTATTAAACTACATTTCTCAGCTTAACTTGTTTAATATACAAACTCACTAGCATGATATCTAATGTGGCCTCTAGAAGGAACCAAATGAGTTGTTTAAATATAACAAAATTCATAGCATTAACTTGATACATATTTATTAATATGCATCCCATCTCTCAACTATATTTGCCTGACTGGGACAGTCAGTTCTGCTAATGCATAAAACTGTCATCAATGCCAAGCTTGTCTCCACAACCCAGATACTAAAAAGCAGCATTAAAAAAGCAGCTGCTGACAGCACTGGCTCCTGTACCATCTTAGGCATTGTTGACCATAGGTGAGATTGCCATTTGCCATGCTTCATATGATGAAGTAGTAGTATTACCTAATTGTAATTTAGGAGCTTTAATATATTGTAATCTATTGTCAATGCCCATAAAGTTGCTAGTTCCATGCTTGGAGGGGTGGGGGAACTTAACAAGTAGGTAGTGATATTGCGAACTCCTGGCTCTGCAATCAGACAGGAAGATCACAGTAGCTGTTATTACTACTGAAGCAATGAGAACCCTCAAACTCCTTCAAAGGAAGTGTAAACTCATCCAAAACAGGTAGAAGGTTATCCAGAGAAGAAATTAATTCTAAAAGAAGTTACTTTCCCATTATTACTATTTCTGAAAATGCTGCATTTAATTAGGAAAAATATTGCTAATCTTTACCATTTTTCCATGCCTCACAAGCATAAAGTATGGCAGACAAATGGTCCTATGACAAAATATTGTATTTTGCAGAGCTCCTTTTCAGAAACTCATGTCATTTCCAAATTGTTCTGTTCCCTTACTTCCTGTTTTCTCACCCCACCGACCCCTTTCAAAAACCAATCAGAATTCATACACCAGTTAAAATGTCATTCATTTGAATAAGGAACAGCTGATACAGAATCATAGAATCATAGGGCTGGAAGGGACTTTAGAGTTCTTCTAGTCCAAACCCCAAGGCAGGAGACCTTAATTCATCCTGGACAAATGGTTGTCCAATCTTTTCTTGAAAACCTCCAGTGATTGAGCACCCATAACTCTCGCATGCAAGCTGTGCCATTGATTAATTGTTCTCACTGTCAGGATATTTCTCCTTAGTCTAGGTTGGATCTCTCTTTAATAAGTTTCCACTCATTGCTTCTTGTCCTATCCTTAGGTGCTATGGAAAATAAGTCAACCATCTCTACTCTGTGACAGTCTCTCAAGTAGTCCTTAATGGTACTACGTCTACATGGAGGAAAGTAAGCAGTGAGATAGCAAGGTTCCATCTTAGGCCCAGTACTCTTCAATATCTTTATAAACGACTTAGATGAGGGAATAGAAGGGAAACTTATCAAATTTGCAGATGATACTAAGCTAGCAGGAATATCCAACACCCTAGATGGTAGGCTCAAGATCCAGATGGATTTTGACAGACTTAAACACTGCGCTCTATCTAACAAAATGAAATTGTAAGGATCGCCTCTCCGTCTAACTTAAGAAAGCGAGAACTTCTGAGCAAATGTAGTTCAAAAGGATCTTTTATTAAGCAGAAGTGAAAGCAGTCCATTCAAAGCAACGTCTGAATACCCTTAGGCAACGCAGGTAGAGTTAAAGCAGTAGAGACCCCTCCCATTAGCCAGAATGCAGATTCTAGCCAATACGCAAGTGTGAAAATGTTTTCTTTATCAGCTGCTCTGGGAACCGGATAAACATACATTTCTCTGACCATCTTCTGTTATCCATTGAAGTGAAACATCCCACATTGCCCCTCATAAGCCTTCTCCAAAAGTGAAGAGATCTCAGGATGCTTGGCACCCGGGTATAAGTTGTAAACCATCAATTGACACAGGCAATGCTAATAAATCGAACCCAAGCCCCCCCCCCCCTTCTCTCAACTGAATGGCACGATCACTCTTTGGGATCTGACAGAAATTCAATGTTAAAAAAAAAGAGGGTCCACCTGTGAAGAGATATAAACAAAACA
>QLTV01001461.1:260951-279615 GCA_003457575.1 Thermophis baileyi
TTCCCCCACTTGATCTCTTGGCACTGGAGCAGCCTGCAGGCCAGGGCTTCTCATGCTTGAAGGTTGTCCATGGCCCCACTCAATGCTTCTATAGCTAGCTTGTTCAGCATGCCATCATGGTATGAGTCGTGGAGGCCTGGTTCCTCTTCAAGCTCCATGCATGATTCTCTTTGATTGGTTCCTCTGCCTCCCCAGGTTAGGGTCTCTCCAGAGAATTTTTCTTCTTTCTGGCCGATCCCCATCAACCACCTGGGTTTCGGTTGTTCATCATTAACCTCCACCTCTCCTGCCCACTCCAGCTGTGGGGGTGGCAGCTGCCTCTCCCCAGGTGTTAGCCTCCTCTTGGTCACTCTTGTGAGATGACATCAGTTGTGCGGTCCACACTCATTCCACAGTCAAGCCTTTCTTTCAACTTCTACTTCAACACCGCCAGTAAAGAGGAACCAATTATTTCTTTGGGTAATTTGTTCCACTGTCAAATTCCCTTTACTGAGATTTTTCTTTATATTCAACTAGAATCTGCTTTTCCTTAACTGAAGTCTATTTTTCTGCTTCCTGAATTTTTCTGCTGGGAGGACAGAGACCTTTTGTGTGTCATTCTTTCAATACTGTCATATGCAGAGTTCTATGACATCCTCCCACGCCCTTCTCCTCTCAAGACTAATCATGCACATTCACTTCTGTCTCTCTTCCAAGGCTATAGATGAGGCCTAAACAATTCAGTATTTAAAAATCACTTTTATGTATGTCTGTTTTAGATAAGTAATTTGCTTAACAATTACTGAATGTATTTTGGGAACTGGTCTTAGTTGCATGGTATATACTGTATCTTTAAAACATTTTTTGAGGCAGAATCTCTCTCCCTTTCCTAATTAAAATGTAATTCTTTCACAGATTCAAATAGACAAAAATAATACCAAAACAATACAAAATTATGAACAGAGATTCATATCATATGGAATTCAGATGATGGATCAAAATGAGTAACTTCTAATTTTTTCCATGTTAAAAAGATTTTTTTTCAAGTTATCAACTGATCCACCAACCCAATCTGGTGGTCAGGACACACACCTACAGAAATTTTAAAAAATGAAGAGTGGGTTAATTTCTAACTATATGAATTGTCAGAATAGTGGTTACACACTCTGCTTAACATGAGAAGGAGCCGAGGTGGCGCAGTGGTTAGAGTGCAGTACTGCAGGCTACTTCAGCTGACTGCTAGCTGCAGTTCGGTGGTTCAAATCTCAGCGGTTCAAGGTTGACTCAGCCTTCCATCCTTCTGAGGTGGGTAAAATGAGGACCCAGATTGTTGGGGGCAATATGCTGACTCTGTGAACCGCTTAGAGAGGGCTGTAAAGCACTGTAAAGTGGTATATAAGTCTAAGTGCTATTGCTAAGTGCTATTAACAACTTGTCCTCTATAATAACTGTTTTTAAAAAACAAATAGGGACTCATGTGTCTTTAGAGGAGGACATGGCCTCCTTGCACCTCCTTCTGCTCAGTCTTGTAATACAGAAGTACAAGAACGTCACCAAACAGCTCTTTATGCACTGGTGAGCCATGAGTTATCATTAGGATATTTTGTCAATGAGTTTGATCGTTCTCAGCAAGCTCTCCCAAATCTGATAGTTCCTGAAGTTACCTAACATTGACTATACTACTCATTGATCCAGCTATAAAGTTTATTTGAAGCATGCCTTGATAATCATTGCAACTAAATCTTGATTTTAAAAAAAAACATGCCGCTTTTTACTGTGGTAATATGATAATATTGTCATGATGGTATTGCCTAATACAGGGTTCCCCAACCCCCAGTTCGCATCCTATTAGAAATCGGGCCATGCAAGCGGCAGGTGAGTGCACAAAGCTCCATTTGTGCAAGTGGTGGGCACGCATGCAAAACCATCTCCTCTGCCCCCCGCTGCCGCCACCGCCACTGCGGAGCCAGAAAGGTTGAGGACCACTGGTATAATATATGTTTTAAAAGATGCAAGACTTTTAATTAATTATACATTTTATATTTTCTAAATTTTAGTTGGCCTATTTTGTTCATTCTTATAATATTCATTTCAGAGTAAATCAGATGCAGCATATTGATCAGCTGGAATCAATGAAGAGAAAGAGTTGCAGGAGATAAACAGCGTGAAGGAAATTAAATATGAGAACAGGGAATGAAATAAATATACTCTGGGGAAAGGAAGATGAGAGGATAAGGTAGAAGGCTAAAGATATACATAATTTGTCAATGGTAAAAAAAAGAGGAGAATAAATGGGGTAAACATAGGAAGACTGAAGGAGAATCTAAAGGATTGCAGGCCAGCTGGAAAGATTGGACAACAGTCCGTAATGAGATTATTTATAAATGTCAATTCACTGGACATGTTGAAGCAGAGGTTAGATTGCCAGGTATCAAAAATGTTTTAATTTGAATTCCAGTAATGAGCAAGAGGTTGGATCTCATGGCCTAAATAATTACAAAGTGGCTTTGTATGAAATGTTTCTTCTGTTGTTCCTCCAGTTCTATATGTCAGTCTTGAACCTCAACTCTAAACTATTCCTTGACTAGAGTTTGCTGGTTGCTTGCTTTTCCTCTTGTTCTGCTCACCTAGAGCCACGATGTAATAATGAGTCCTGAGATTTGTCTCCAGGAAGACTCAAGCAATTAGAATTGATTTGCATCTGGAACTCCTTATTGGCTTATCGCATTACCACAAAACTTTATCACAAAAGCCTGTATGGTCTCCTAGCATCAGTCAAGTTGACCAGAAGTGAAGGAGCAAGGTTGTGGTCAGCAGAGGGTAGCAGTTTGACAGTGAACATAGGTAAAAATTAAACAGCCTTTGAGTCAAGCTCAACTCCTAGTGAGTCCATGAACATGGAGATAATCAAGTAATGAATCTGCAAACAAGATAGAAAAATGTGGATTAAATAGTGTCACCACTAGATGGATTAGTAACTGGCTGATCAACCTCACTTAATGTGTACTCCATATAGCATCTACATGGAGGGAAGTATGCAGTAGGGTACCCCAAGGTTCTGTCTTATATCTCGGGTATTCTTCAATTTCCTCATAAATTATTTAGATGAGGGAATAGAAGGGGAACTCATCAAATTTGCAGACAACACCAAGCTGGCAGGAATAGCCAACACTCCAGAAGATATACAGGGCCCAGTGTTCAAGTCTGCTGAGATCCTTTTGTATCTCAGCAGACTTGAACATGGGGCCTTGTCTAACAAAATGAAATTCAGTGATGAGAAAAATAAGGTTTTGCACTTAGGTGTCAGGCCGAAGCCATTCTCTTTGGATCTTTGGCCTGCCACACTTTATGCTATTTTAAAATGTATTCTTTGCTATGGGAATTTGGGAGGGGCAGTTGCATGAAGGATGTCTGCATGTAGCCATAACAAATTCCTTCTAGATTGTCAAGGTCATCCTTTGTCCTGCACCTGCACGGAAGGAGGTGGGAGTTTCTACCAAGTTGCCAGATGAAGATTGGTTCATGTGATGAACTTGGGGGTGTGGGGACAAAGGCTTGAACTTTCAACTGGGTGGAGAAAACCCTGGGACTTCAGATTCGGGTTTTCTCCCAGCCGTGCTGACATGGCTCTGTCAATAAATTGGAACTTTGAGGAATGCTTTGCCTTGGACTCTGATTTAATTCCAGATGCTATTCGGAACCCTGACATTAGGCAAGAAAAGCCAAATGCACGGATACAGAATAAGTGGTGCCTGGCTTAATAGTCAAAACTTTGAAAGGATCTAGGAGCCATCATGACAACCACATAAATACGAGCTAACAGTGTCCTGCAGCTGCCAAAAAAGCCAATGCGGTCCTAGTATGCATTAACAGAGGAATAGAATCAAGATCACGTGAAGTGTTAGTACCACTTTATAATGCCTTGGTAAGACCACACTTGGAATATTACATCCAGTTTTGGTTGCCACGATATCAAAAAGATGTTTTGGTGCTTTGGAAAACAGTTTGACACCCCCCTTGTCTTTGCAGTATGCCCCTCAGATATTGGAATAGTGCTATCATGTCTCCGCTAGTCCTTCTTTGCATTAGACTAGACATACCCAATTCCTGTAACCATTCTTCGTATATTTCAGTCTGCAGCCCCCTAATCATTCTTGTTGCTCTTCTCTGCACTCTTTCCAGAGTCTCAACATCTTTTTTATATTGTATTGCCAGAACTGGATGCAGCATTCCATGTATGGTCTTTATCATTTAAATAAATATTATGTATGTAAAGTTATATCTATATCTTTAATCATTTAGGCTTGACCTGATTAAGAACTGGAAACAATATATTCGGAAAACAACTGGCTCATCTGATCAGAAAGGCTTTAAACTAAAATTGAGGGGGGGGCAATCTTCACAACCTTTACAACTTAATTCCAAGCAAAAACCACTAGATAACCAATCACATAAGGAGGAAGGGAGTAAAGAGAAAGAAGAAATAAAAAAAGAAAAACACAATGAAGTAGAGAATGATGGAAAGGATGGAAATCCCAGTTACAAAGTAGGAGATATAACAAACATACTATAAGGACCTACCTCCAGAGGTTTGGACCGGTTCAGGCAAACCAGTTGTTAAGATTCTGCGTAGTTCGATGAACCGGCAAATCCCACCACTGGCTGGCTCCGCCCGCCCCGCCCCATCCACCCCTCACCACCCTGTCCACCCCGCCACTTCTTTTCTCACCTCGTCTGCTTTGGCCGCTCGCTTGCCTTGCTCACCAGCTCACCTAGGCCCTGACCACATGGCGCCTGTGGCCCAGATGCTCTCTGGCTCCCTTGCTTGCTTTCCTGGCTCCCCAGCCGTCGCAGCTCGCCTAGCCCTGGACCACGTGGCACCCGCGGCCCAGCTTCTCTTCAGCTTCCTCTCTCTCAAGCCTTCAACGCTCCATAGTTTTAGGTAAGTAAGTTGCTGTTTTACATAGTGTGAGTCACCCCCAGGGCCGTTACATGCATTCCCTCCAGGAAATCTACGCTCGCTTCTGTAAGGATTGCCTCTCCCTCTAACTTAAGAAAGTGAGAACTCTTGAAACAAAGTATTTCAAAAGGATCTTTTATTAAGCAGAAGTGAAAACAATCAGTTCAAAGCAACGTCTGAATACCCTTAGGCAACGCAGGTAGAGTTAAAGCAGTAGAGACCCCTCCCATTAGCCAGAATGCAGATTCTAGCCAATACACAAGTGTGAAAATGTTTTCTTTATCAACTGCTCTGAGAACTGGATAAACATACATTTCTCTGACTATCTTCCATTATCCATTAAAGTGAAACATCCCACATTGCCCCTCATAAACCTTCTCCAAAGGCGAAGAGATCACAAGATGCTTGGCGCCAGGGTATAAGTTGTAAAACATGAGTTGACACAGGCAATGCTAATAAACTGAACCCAAAGCCCCCCTTCTCTCAATTGAATGGCCGTATCACTCTTAGGGATCTGACAGCTGCCCACGCTCGCCTAGAACCCATGGCTTCAAACTACGGCCCCCTGGGCCAAAGTAAATTATCCAGCCTATGGCCTGCCATGCTCGGCCGAAGGGCCGTGGGGGGGAACACAATGAGGCATGGCCGCCTTTCTGGCACAGCCCAGCTCTTGGGTTCTGTGCGGCCTCTGACCAGGAAGCTCAAGACAAAGCGCCTGGTCTGGTGCTCCAGGAACCTCTTTTGGGGAGCAGCCAGGCAGCTTGCTGGAAATCTCCACCGTAGAGGGTGGTGCAAGGAGTAGTGCAGCCCCTGCCGACCGAGGTAATGGCACTGTTGCGGCAAGGTGGGCTGAGGCGGGGCGGGCACTGATGGGCTGAAGCAGTTTGGGTTCTTACCTGTAAGAAGTCTCATCTGGAAAGCGCTGCAGCGGAGAGAAGCAGCCAGGTTGAATCTCTGGCGTCTCAGATCTTGTGGCCACTTCTTCTGGCCCTTGCTGGTGTTGGGCGAGCCTTGGTCACTCAGGGAGATGCTCCACGTGCTCTCCCGAGACACTGGCCCAACCCGGCTGCTTCTCTCCACCGCTGCTCTTGCTGGTGGCCTGCCGGCTGCTCTTGCATCATCTTGCAAGGTTGACTCAGCCTTCCATCCTTCCGAGGTGGGTAAAATGAGGACCCAGATTGTTGGGGGCAATATGCTAACTCTGTGAACCACTTAGAGAGGGCTGTAAAGCACTGTAAAGCGGTATATAAGTCTAAGTGCTATTGCTATAAGTGCTATTGCTATTGCGCAGCACAGCAAAATTTAGCAGCTGGGAGACGCCACTTTGGATCCTGTAAGTCCCATCCGGAAAGTGCTGCAGCAGAGAGAAGCAGCCAGGTTGAATGCTGCTTCTCTCCGCCACAGCGCTTTCCGGATGGGACTTACAGGTCCAAACCCAAAGCGGCGGCTCACAGCTGCTAAATTTCACTGTGCTGCGCAAGACACTGCAAGAGCAGCTGGCAGGCCATCAGCAAGAACAGTGGTGGAGAGAAGCAGCTGAGTCGGGCCAGTGTCTCGGGAGAGCATGTGGTGTGTCTCCCCGAGCGACCGAGGCTCACCCAGCACCAGCAAGGGCCGAAGAAGCAGCTGCAAGATGTTGCTTGATCTTGCGGCCGCTTCTTCCGGCCCTTGCTGGTGCTGGGCGAGCCTCGGTTGCTTGGGGAGATGCTCCATGTGCTCTCTGCCCTGAGACACTGGCCCAACCAGGCTGCTTCTCTCTCTCTGAAATGTTTTAAGAAAGCCAGTTTTCTTTCCGAAATTTAATTTTGTCAACGTTCAAAACATCAAGATTTTCTTATTAAAAAAGTCTCAAGGAGGCAGTAAAATTAAATAAATTGCCAGGAAAATAAATAACTATTAGTATCAATTGTTATATAATCTAAGACATATTTCTAGAGAACACTGGTGTTAATAATGAAGTCCAACAATAGTGTAACTGAATAAAGATACACTACATAGATACATACAGATTAGCAAAAGCTAAACAAAAGATTGGGTTGCATCATTTTTGGCTGGCTTTGATAGCTAAGCGACAATTTATGTTCCCAATATTCCTGATTATATCCAGAATCAAGCAGGAAAAATCCTTTGCTCTATGTTTTGATCAGGAAAATACATTAGGCGTCTACCATTTACCTACGACATGCCAACTTACTTGTATTTTAACTAAAATGTTCCATTTTGGGAACTACCGTGTTTCCCCAAAAATAATACATGTCCCCATAATAAGGCCAATCAGGCTTTTCAGTGCATGCGCTGAACCCCCCCCCAATAAGGCCCCCCAGCTACTTTGCGGGGAAAGGGGGGACATGCCGGGAGCTGCTCTTTTTGCGGCGGGCACTCTTTTGGCCAGGAGAGAGAGAGTGAGAGCAAGTGAGAGGCAGGTGCATGCACACCCCACGGGACTGGCTCAGCTCCTCAGCTCCTCCCTCTATGGCAGCATTTTGAAACGCGCTCCTGCCTACGATGAGGCAGCGAGGCAGGGATCGAGGCTCCCCTCCTCTTCCTCAGAGGCAGGAGCGTGTTTCAAAATGCTGCCGGAGGCAGAGCCCAGAGGAGCCGAGCCAGTCCCACGGTGTGTGTGCGCACCCACCTCTCGCTTGCTCTCTCCCGGCCGGGAGCCGCTCTTTTTGTGGCGGGCACTCTTTTGGCTGGGAGAGAGAGAGAGCGAGCAAGCGAGAGGTGAGTGCATGCACACCCCACGGGACTGGCTCAGCTCCTCTGGGCTCTGCCTACGGCAGCATTTTGAAACGTGCTTCTGCCTGTGATGAGGCGGCGAGGCAGGGATTGAGGCTCCCCTCCTCTTCTTCGCAGCGGAGGTGCTGGTGCGCCGTGACTCTTGGGCACTCACTGCTTGTGCCTCTGCAGTTACTGATGTTGCAGAGCCCTGCAGTCAGCTACAGAGCGCCGAGCCGCAGGTCGGCCTCACCGCCCCTTCGGCTCTGCTCCCGCCCATGCCTCCTTTGCTCACTCACCGGCTCGGGACACTCATCCTCCACCTGCCCTCCCCGCATCCTTCAGATGGGGGATGCAGGCAAGGGCTGTGCATGGGAATCCCCCGCAGGAACAGCCACCCGGCACACCCGCCTCTCACTTGCTCTCTCTCTCTCTCTCAGAGGAACGCGACAGAGCTACAAGTCCCAGGTAGGATGCACGTCTCACGGCCCAGCCCACCCCGCCTCACCTGCCACCCCCAAATTGTGCCCCACCATGAGACGCGCGTTCTACCTGACACTTGTAGCTCCGTCGCATTCCTCGGCATTGTGTCCAGAGAAGCCCATTGTAAAAGAAAACTTCTCGCAAGTTCAATCAAACTTCTTGAACTCGCGAGAAGTTTTCTTTTACAATGGGCTTCTCTGGACACCACACCGAGGAATGCAACGGAGCTACAAGTGTCAGGTAGGATGCGCGTCTCGCGGTGGAGCGCAATTTGGGGGTGGCAGGTTGGGCGGGGCGGGCCACGAGACGCGCATCCTACCTGATACTTGTAGCTCCATCACGTTCCTCAGTGTTGTGTCCAGAGAAGCCCATTGTAAAAGAAAACTTCTCACGAGTTCAATCAAACTTCTCGAACTCGCAAGAAGTTTTCTTTTACAATGGGCTTCTCTGGACACAACACCGAGGAACGTGACGGAGCTACAAGTGTCAGGTAGGACGCGCGTCTCGCGGTGGGGTGCAATTTGGAGGTGGCAGATCGGGTAGGGTGGGCCGCGAGATGCACATCCTACCTGGGACTTGTAGCTCCGTCGCGTTCCTCAGTGTTGTGTCCACTGACCCTCCCCCACCTCCGGCTCTTGAGTGAAGCGGGAGGGGGAAGAAACTCTCACGGGCTGCCTGAACTGATAGCCAAACTTCTAGCCGGGCTCAGTGGCAGAAGCAGCCAGGCACGTGCTTCCTTGTCTCTTCCAAATGCGCCCCTCTCTCTCTCGGCGGGGGGGGGGGAAGAGTGCACGTAAGACACAGCACCAGGGACAAGGAACCTTTTGGCTGCACGCTGCATGCAAGAAATCTTTCTCTCTTCCAAACTCCGCCAGAAATGAGTCTTCGTGAGACTCATCGCGCCTGCGCAGCCTCTTGGAGTGAAAGGGGAGAAAGATTTCTTGCGTCCAGTGTGCAGCCAAAAGTTTCCTTCTCCTGGTGCTGTGTCTTACGTGCACTCTCCCCCCCCCCGCCGAGAGCGTTTGGAAGAGACAAGCGCGTGGCCAGCTGCTTATTACCCGCCTCTCACTTGCTCTCTCTCTCTCTCTCAGAGGAACGCGACAGAGCTACAAGTCCCAGGTAGGATGCACGTCTCACGGCCCACCCTCCCCCGCCCGACCTGCCACCCCCAAATTGCGCCCCACCGCGAGATGCGTGTCCTACCTGACACTTGTAGCCCCGTCACGTTCCTCGGTGTTGTGTCCAGAGAAGCCCATTGTAAAAGAAAACTTCTCGCGAGTTCGAGAAGTTTGATTGAACTCGCGAGAAGTTTTCTTTTACAATGGGCTTCTCTGGACACAAAGCTGAGGAATGTGATGGAGCTACAAGTGTCAGGTAGGACACGCATCTCACGGCCCAACATGTCCCACCTGCCAGAAATGAGTCTCTGTGAGACTCGTCATGCCACCGCCACTGCCTCGTGGAGCAGGACTCTACAAGGCTTGTTGTGCCGTTGCATGCACGAACGGCAGCAGGACGCCAGCTGTGCCAGTATGATGAAGCTCGCAGCAGTCCTGCAGTTCTTGCATGCAATGGCACAACAAGCCTTGCAGAGTCCTGCTCCACGAGGCAGTGGCGGCGGGCCAGCTGCTTGGCCAGCGCCAAGAACAGGGAGGGGAGGCAGCGGCGATGGGACATCCAGTCCCACGCTCGCCGCCTACTGCATCCCCCAAAATAATAACCCCCCCCCGATAATAAGGCCAAGGCCATATTTCGGGGTTCAAAAAAAATATAAGGCCCTGTCTTATTTTCGGGAAAACACGGTATATAAAAAAAAGCAATTGCCCTATAATTCTTCAATAATTTATACTTTCTATCTGTTTACTTGCTTTGCTTTAGGTTGTGATAAAGGCTGGGATTGACCCTAAACAGGAGTAACTTGTTTGCTATAAGGTAAAAAGCAAAAATGTCATGTCCTATACACAAATCAGTTCTTAGCAAAGCAGCCCTGGAGATAAAATAAACATTTTACTGCAGTGAAATGTGAACTATACTGCAGAGATTATTAGCAGCTGTGAGCCGCCGCTTTGGGTCCTGTAAGTCCCATCCGGAAAGTGATGCAGCGGAGAGAAGCAGCCGGGTTAAAGCACTATGAAGCGGTATATAAGTCTAAGTGCTATTGCTATTGCTATTGCTATTGCTATTGCTACTGGTGGAATCTGACACCAGGAGTAAGAAGTCCTTGAACTGCCTTGTGAGAAGTGAATTGTTTGGATTTGCCTGGAGCTGAACTGATAAACCAGATTTGTTGTTGACTTGTGGAATTAACACCTGCAAACTGTTTACTTTGGACACTTGGAAGATACAGAAAATTTGTGACTGGAAATATTTGAATCGGTGTAGATTATAAACATGTTGGACAGTGTGAAACTTGGATTTATTTTGAAGCTAAGTGGATGACCTTTTGGATGGCTGAAAAGGGTGATTTATAACTATTGGGTTTTTTGTGGGCCTTGTGGATTATAAATACCACTTGCTAGAAAAATAAGTGGATTAAGAAGAATACAGAAGAAACTAAAGAAACTCACTGGATTAATTCAGACATAGACTGTGTGGAATTTAAAGTTAAGGAACACTGAAGTTGGTGGTTGATTTTTTGTTTTTGTTTTTAAAGGGGGGGAGATTTGGGAGGATTTAGAATTCAGAATTACTTGGGCATTTGTTTTAAAGTTTCTGAGATATTAATATAGTTTAATATAGTTTAAAATGTCAAACTCAAATTTAACCAAACTAGGGGGAAAAATCCCATCGGCACCATCTTCTGCACCATCATCAGCAATGTCAAGTCCCTCAAAAAAGAAAGTTTAATTCAGCAGGAGAAGATGAATTCACTTCAGAAAGACATGCAGGCATTGTTTCAATCACTATGAGAGGATATAACCAAGAACCATAATGAAATGAGGAACGACATGGGGGAGATGAAGACGGACGTCAGGGTTCCAACCGATGCCCTAATTAAATCATGAGCCTCAAGCCAGGCTTCAAAAGAAATCCAGTTATTTATTAGGAGCTTCATGTTGGCACGGACCAAATGAAGCCAATTCTTACCTCACTTAATTTATGTCCCTGACCTGTTTCCCCCCTCCCCCCAAGGTGTGTCATCAGTCACATTCTCCAACGAAGCAATTTTGCGGGTTGTAGAGGTCACTCCCCTCCAGCCACTGTGGGTTTCTGTGGAGATGACCTCGGCGTATCGGTTGGAATATGCCTTGTTTTGACTGAGATACCAGCTCCTTGATGCAGCTGCAAAGTTCATTTTCCCATACCCCTTGCCTATGGCAACTTGAAAGCAGGCCAGGGATGCTTTACGAATTGACATTCGGCTCCCCTCACTTTCTGAAGGCGACCTGTGCAAAGCAAAGACAGTTTGAGTACATGTATAAATTTTAGGGTTGCAATTCCCCGCCAGGCTTGTTTGAATTGTCTGTGTGGGATTTAGCTATGAGGTGGTCAGCCTGGATGTTTCTACTCTTTATCCAAGATGCCTCTGATAAGGGGTAGCCCTTCCACTTGGAGGTATTGGAACTGTCTCCTGTGCCACCTTGAGTCGAGGATTCGTTGCACCTCATAATGGGTTTGGCCCCCTATGACCATGGGGTCCAGGGGCTCACGGGGTAGTGGCCTCAGGGTCGACCCGACCACGGGTTTTAAAAGGCTGCTATGGAATACCGGGTGTATCTTCCCTAGCAGTCGGGGCAATTTTAATGGCACCGTGACCGAGTTGATAATCTTCACTATGGGGAATGGTCCCATGAACTTGGGTCCCAGCTTCTTGCTGGGGAGTTTTAACCTCAAGTATTTTGTGGAGAGGTAGACCTTTCCCCCCAGCTGGAATAGCTGTTGTGGGGCTCAGTGTTTGTCTGCCTGTTTCTTATAGGTTTTCTTATAGGTGCTGCTTTAGCTAGCACTTTCTTGACATTTTCCCATGTTGCTTTCAGCGTTGACAGCCAGTCTGTCAAGCTGACTGAGGAGGGGAGATCCCTTGGATATTCTGGCATTGGGATGAAGTCACTACTTTGAACGGAGTTAGTCCTGTGCTACTGTGAACAGCATTATTGTACGCGACCTCAGTGAAAGGCAGGAGGTCCGCCCAATTGGACTGCTGATAGTTCACGTAACACCTCAGGTACTGTTCTACCACGGCGTTCAGTCTCTCTGCCCCCCCCATTGGTGCTCGGATGAAAGGCTGAGCTAAGGCCCTGGGACGACCCAATGGATCGCAGGAACTCACTCCAGAACTTAGCCGTGAACTGGACCCCTCTGTCTGAGATAATTCTTCGTGGCACTCCATGCAGGCGGTAGATGTGCTTCAGGAACAGATTGACTAGCTGGTGGGCTGAGGGTAGTCCGCTGCAGGGTATGAAGTGTGCCTGCTTGGAGAATAAGTCTATCACAGTCCAGATCACTGTGTTCCCTCCACTTTTTGGCAACTCCACTATAAAGTCCATTGCGATTTCCAGGGGTTTTTTCCTGGTCATTTTTTCATCATGGCGCAGATGGTGCAACTTTTCACATAACTGTCCACGTCTTTCTTTATGCTGGGCCACCAGAATTGCCTCCGTGCTAAGTGTAAAGTCTTTAGGAACCCGAAGTGGCCCGCCGATTTGACATTGTGGCTCCTATGGAGGATTAAGGTGCGTAGGGACTCTGGGACATAGAGTTTCATCCCCTTCCATGCTAGGTCCTCCCTTTTTGTCAAGATGTGTTGGTTGTCACAGAACCAGGGGTCTGCTAGCAGTTCGGTTCTGAATTTCATGGTTAGATAGCTTGCGGGTCGTGGCGTTGTCATCTGGGCAGCTGTTTGGGTAAGGGGGATGATGGTGTCTACTACCTCCTCCCATTTGCATTTGTACTGGGGCATGCGGGAGAGGATGTCAGCTAGGAAATTCCTCTCCCTTGGGATGTGTTTTAGCATAAAATTGAATCGGTTGAAGCATTGAGCCCAGCGGACTTGTTTGGGTGATAGTTTCCATGGGGTCCTAAGGGCCTCCAGATTTTTGTGGTCAGTCCAGACTTCAAATGGTTTCTCCCCCCTTCCAGCAGGTGGCGCCAGGTTAGCAGTGCCCATCTTACCGCAAAAACCTCTTTTTCCCATGCGGCCCAACACCTCTCTGTGTCCGTGAGTTTGCGGGAGGTGTAGGTGCAGGGCTGTAGTTTTCCTTGGTTATTTCTTTGGAGTAGCACTGCTCCCACTGCCACATTGCTGGTGTCTACTTGGATAACGAAGGGTTGTTCGGGGAGGTCAGGATGCTTCAGCACCGGTTCCTTTGCAAAGAGTTCTTTTAGTGTTTTGAATGCCTTTTGGCAGGTTAGGTCCCACTGTAGGGATTGTCCCGGGTGGGGCTTCATCCCTGGGCCACCTGTCTTTAGGAGGTCTGTCATGGGTTTGGCAATCTTCGCGAAGGAGGGGATGAATTGCCTGTAAAAGTTTGTGAATCCTAGGAAGCTTTGTAGCTGTCTGCGGGTGCGAGGGGGCTGCCAGCCTAGGACGGTTTGTACTTTGGTTGGGTCCATCTCTATGCCCTCATTTGACACTCAGTAGCCCAGGTAGTCTAGCCATGCATGGTGAAATTCGCATTTTGACAGCTTGACGTACAAGTTTGCCGCCAGAAGTTTTTCCAGTACATGGCGGAATAGGGGTATGTGGTCTTCCATGGTCTCAGTATAGATGAGGATGTCGTCCAAGTAGACAAGGACCCCATTATAGAGGTGCTTGTGCAGCACCTCATTTATTAACTGCATAAACACCGCCGGGGTCCTCTGCAGTCCAAAAAGCATTACTTTGAATTGGAAGCTCCCTAGGGGGCAGTTGAATGCTGTTTTCCATTCATCTCCCTCCCTGATGCGAACTCGGTAGTATGCTTCTCTGAGGTCTAATTTAGTAAAGACTTTTCCATTGGCTAGGTGAGACAGCATGTCCTTCATGAGAAGGGGGTATAGGTTATGTACAAACACACAGTTTATTCCCCTAAAATCCATGCATAATATCATGGTTCCATCTTTTTTTTTCTTTGAATAGCACTGGGGCTATTGGTAGGTTTTTGTCTATGTATTTGTGCATTTCTTGCATTTCCTGGGGTGTAATGGTGTACAGTTTGGGTTTGGGTAGTTTTGCCCAGGGGATGATTTCGATGGCGCAGTCCATCTCGTGATGGGGATGGGTAGGGAGTCACACTCGGCCTTGCTGAGCACTTCCGCAAGGTCCTGATAGTCTCCGGGGATCTGTTCGGCCTTTGGGGTTTTGTCAGAGGTGGCTGCCAATTCTTCTGGTGGGGCCTTTGGGGGGTTTTCCTGCGTGGGCGATGCTCCTGTTTGCTGGTGCAGAGGGGGTTGGGGCCCTCTTGCTATCCTCAGCTTCCGGTTTCCCCCTTGCCACCAGATGGTCGGGCCCCACTTGTCTAGCTAGGAGAGCCCCAGTATGACCGTGTCTGACATTTTGGGGGCAATTATGAATCATATTATTTTCCAGTGGTTCGCTAGCTCTAGCTTCACTGGTTCGGTCAGGTGGGTGGCATAGGCTCCCCCCAATAGGGACCCGTTGACCTGTTCGAAACTGATTGGGTGAGCCAATCTTTTCGCTCTAATCCCCAGTTTCAGGACCATGGTTAGGTTAATCAAGCATCTAATGCAGCCTGAATCTATTAGAGCTTGAAAAGTACCCTGGGTTCCTGTTTTGGGGGCTGTGAGGTGTATTGGGAAGACAAAGGGGTGGATCGGTTCACTCACCATTCGGTCGTTTTTGCCTTCGTCCTCACTGTCATAGGGATCCGACGATTGCTCATCATTTGCTGGAGTTTCCCCCCCCCTTCAGCTGGGTGGTGGGGGAGCGGGGACCTCTACAGCCTGGAGGGCTTTTTGGGGTGTGTCAGCGGCACACCTGGGACCTCATTCCAGTCATGCCCTGGGTGGTGGCTCTGACTTGGGTTTTGGGGCTGGGGTCATGCATGCCGATGCAATGTGGCTTATCCCTCTGCATCTGTAGCATTTCAGCTGGCTTCATGGGACAGTTGGTTTTGGGGCCGGCTGTGGTGCTGCAGCTTCCCATTGGCTGGATGGTCTCCAGTCTGGTTGTCCTCTCTCCTTGGTGTCCAGTTGCTTTCTCATGTCATTGGCGCTACTTGGAACCAATCAGAGAGTCATCGGGATGTCCCGATAGGCAGTTACTTGAGCAATTTGCTTATCCAGGCTTGTACTGAAAAAGTGAACTAATAGCCACTCCGGCAAAAAGGGTAGCCTTCCCACGACTCTCCTGAACTCACGGATGTGTTCCTTAATGGGTCACCCTCTCTGCTTTAGGTTTCGGAGCTCATCCTCCACATACTGATCCTCCTCCACCTCCTCAAATCTGGCTTCTAGCCCTTGTAGGAAATCATCAATGTCTTGCAGCTGGGGGGCTCTCCTCTTGTGGAGGGCTGCTAGCCATTCCTTTGCTTCTCCCTCTAGCCCCCCGGCAATGGTATTCACCATGGCTCTAGGGGATGGGTAGAGGTGTCTGTAGTGCTCTAGGTAGACTCCAGCCGAGTGAAGGAATAGAGCCATCTGTTCTGAGTCCCCATATAATTTTCCCCTGAATCGGGGCAGCTCATTCAGCACTGCTCCTCCCTCCTCATGTTGGCCCCTGTGTGCCTGTGCTTGGTGTGTTTGGCGGTCTCCCTCAGCTCTAGTTCTTAGAGAGGGGAGGGCCACCTGCCTTGGGCAGCTTGCCTGTTGCGTTGGAGAGGCACCAGCTTCAGCCTCAGGTTCATTCTCCTTCTGGTGGGTGGAAAAGGGGGGCTGCATTCCCATCTGTGTCTCCTCACTTCAAAGGGCTCAGTTGTAACCCCCCCCTCTCTTTTGGGCGGCACGACAGCCCCTCATCACGACCAGTGGCTTGGTCAAATTCATCCCTTAGCTGCTCTATGGATCTCCCCAAGGGTTCCATCAGAGTTTTTGGGAGCCTGGCCTGTTCCCAGTCCCACATCCATTTCACTCTTCCTAGGTCGCTCAGGGGTTTTCCCCAGCCCTGGGCGCTAGGGTGGGGGAACTCAACCTCAGCTGCTTTAGGGACTTTTTTCCACCAATACTCATCCCTTTTTGTTTCAGTCACTGAGACGGGCATCTCGGCTTTGATGGTCAGGGAGGGCTGCACTCCAGTTCTGATTGGGCTGTTGGGTCCTGGAAGTCCCTGGGTGGAGGCAAGTTCTGCCTCTTTCTGGGTTGCCTGGAGCAGGCTCTCTTCGGATAGTCTGCCCTCTGCCATGGTAGCCTAAGTTTCTCTCCACGCAACTCAGGTGTCTGGGAGCGACTGGAGAGCCCGGGGCTCAGGAGTCCCAGTTGTTTTGGTTGGTTTTGAGAGAGTTGGCTTGCTGTCAGGGTTCCGACCGATGCCCTAATTAAATCATGAGCCTCAAGCCAGGCTTCAAAAGAAATCCAGTTATTTATTAGGAGCTTCATGTCGGCACGGACCAAATGAAGCCAACTCTGACCTCACTTAATTTATGTCCCGGCTCTGACCCTGTTTCCCCCCTCCCCCCAAGGTGTGTCATCAGTCACATTTTCCAACGAAGCAATTTTGCAGGTTGTAGAGGTCACTCCCCTCCGGCCACTGAGGGTTTCCGTGGAGACAACCTCGGTGTATTGGTTGGAATGTGCCTTGTTTTGACTGAGATACCAGCTCCTTGATGCAGCTGCGAAGTTTGTTTTCCCACCCACCCTTGCCTATGGCAACTTGAGAGCAGGCCAGGGATGCTTTACGAGTTGACATTCTGGTCCCCTCACTTCCTGAAGGCGACCTGTGCGAGTTAATGAGAGAGTTGAAGGAGAAAATGGAAAGTATGGACAAAAAAATGGGGAACTTTCAGCAGATGTTAGCCAAAACTGAAAAAAAGATCAAAACAATTGAAGAGAAATTAGAGCAAACAGAGAGGGGAAAAAAACAGAGGAAATGAACCAGAGACTAACACAGGCCAATAAGGAACTCGAGGAAACTGTAATTCAATTACAAATGGAAAAGGCCAAACATTTTCTGAGATTCCAGAATATTGGAGAAGAAAAAGAGGAAGATCTAGTTCAGTGATGGCGAACCTTTTTTGGTTTGCATGCCAAAAGGGGGTGAGATGGATGTTGAATCAATCCATATTAAAGGATAAAGAATTTATACAAACAATGGAAAAAGAAATGGATTTCTTTTTTAAAGAGAACAGAAAAGAAGAGACTTCATTACAAAATGTATGGGATACAGCTAAGGCATATTTTCGGGGACTAGCCATAACTTATATAGTAAGAAAAAATAAGAAAAAGAAACAATATCAAAAGACACTAGAAGAAGAACATAAAAGATTAGAACTAGAACTACAGAAAGAACCACAAAAAAAGGACCTAAAAAATCAAATGGAACTAATAAAACACAAATTAAATCTAATGGAAAAAGAAGAATTGGCCCAAAAAATTAAAAGTGTAAAACAAAACTTTTTTGAAAATGAGAATAAACCAGGAAGATGGCTAGCATATAAGCTAAAAAAAGGAGAAAGAAAAGAAATTGATACATACCATATTTTTTGGACTATAAGATGCTCTGGACTATAAGACGCACCTAGCTTTTGGGGAGGAAAACAAGAAAAAAAAATCTGCCTCTGCCTCCCAGCAATTTGCCTCCTTGCAGCAAACAGCAAACAGCCTGGTCAGCTGCAGCCTGATTTAGCATGAGCAGCTGATTGGCATTTGGATCGGCCTCCTGGAATACCACCAATCAGCTGTTCCAGGCTGCAGGGATCGCCACCGCCCATCGCTGTTGTCGCCGTCCATTGCCGCCGCCACCTATTGCCGCCTCCGCGCGCCCCATTTTCAGCCTCCGCATGTCCTGTTTTCTGCCTCCACTCATCCCATTTTTGGCCTCCGCGCATCCCATTTTTGGCCCGTTCCATGCGGCAGGGATTGGCACCACTGCCTATCCCTGCCGCCTGGAACGGGCTGAAAACGGGACATGTGGAGGCCAAAAATGGCATGCACGGAGGCCAAAAATGGGACATGCGGAGACTGAAAATGGAGTATGGAGGCTGAAAACGGGACGCGCAGAGGCAAAAAATGGGGCATGGAGAGGCGGCGATAGGCGGCGGCAGCAATGGGTGGTGGCAGCGATGGGTGGCGGTGATCCCTGCAGCCTGGAACAGCTGATCGGTGGTATTCTGGGAGGCAGATCCAACTGCCAATCAGCTGCTCGTGCTAAATCTCGAGGTGGCGCAGTGGTTAGAGTGCAGTACTGCAGGCTACTTCAGCTGACTGCTAGCTGCAGTTCAGCAGTTCAAATCTCACCGGCTCAAGGTTGACTCAGCCTTCCATCCTTCCGAGGTGGGTAAAATGAGGACCCAGATTGTTGGGGGCAATATGCTGACTCTGTGAATTGCTTAGAGAGGGCTGTAAAGCACTGTAAAGCGGTATATAAGTCTAAGAAAAAAAATCAGGCTGTGCTGAAGCTGACCAGGCTGTTTGCTGTTTGCTGCAAGGAGGCAA
>QLTV01001461.1:288611-300291 GCA_003457575.1 Thermophis baileyi
GTAGCCTTGGCATATGGCCAGAAGGCTAAGGTCATTGGAAGAGGCAGTGTGCAAATTCCATATCTGGAAACGAGGTTTAATGATGTATTATGTGTACCTGAAATGGAGCATAATTTGCTGAGTGTCTCTAGTTTAGACAAGCAATGATTTGAGATCACATTTGTAAATGGGAAGTGTCTCATAAAGAGAAATGGGAATGTATGTGCACAGGGCATATAAGAGGATAATCTTTATGTGTTGCAGGGACAAAAGGTTCAATGTGCTCAAACATTTGGAAATGTGGCACAACATGATTCATGTGTTCATCTCTTGCATAGAAAGCTTGGCCATGTCAGCTTAAGAGTTCTGAAAAAAATGCAACAGTTTGGAGGAGGGTTAAACTTAAAAGGGTGTAAGACATACTTGGACTGTGCAGTATGTAAATCATCAAAGTCCAAGGCAATTCCAGTAAGCAAAAGTAGCACAAGGCAGACAACAAAAGCTCTAGAGCTGGTACATGCAGATTTGGTGGGGCCAATGCAAGCCAGTTTGGGAGGAGCAAAGGATGCACTGGTCATTGTATATGACTACAGCAGGTTTGGGTTCTGCTATTTACTAAAGAGTAAAATAGAGGTGCTACAGAAATTTAAGCAATAGGTAAGCTTTGCAGAAAGGAGATATAAACAACAGGTATGTCAGCTGCAAACTGACAGAGGTTCAGAATTCATGTCAGCAAGTTTTCAACAGTGGTTGGGACAGTTAGGAATAAAACAAAGACACACAAATCCGTTCACAGCAGCTGAGAATGGTGTAGTTGAGAGGCGGAATTGTGTCTTACAAACAATGAAGGACTCACTGCTGGAGGATTCTGGTCTGAGGAGGTCATATTGGGGTGAAGCCATGTTGACTGCTAATTATTTAATCAATAGGCTGTGGAGTTCCTCTATTAATGATACTCCATATGCAGTGTTATATGGGAGAAAGCCATCTCTGGCACATTTAAGGGTGTTTGGAAGCAATGCAAGGGTGCATATTCCAAAAGCAATCAGGAGAAAAGGTCAACCAAAGGCTAGAAAGCTCAGGTTTACGGGCTATGAGCCTGGCTCAAAGAGCTATTGTTTTAGCGATGGGAGCAAAAGAATAGTGATTTCCAGGTCTGCTAGCTTTGCAGAGCAAAATTGGAACAGGATTGATGCAAATTTTTGGAATGATCCACTTAGTGACAGTGACCCACTTAGTGACAGTAACTCACTTAGTGATGGTGTCAGCATTCAGGGAGGAGATGCTGAAAAAGAACAAGAAAAGGAGTCAGGAGAAAATGATGACTCAGATATGAAGCAAGAGAGGGTTGAGACACAAGAGCAGTCAATACCACGCAGGTCAGAGCAATGGAACAAGGGGATTCCACCTGACAGGTATTCTGCTAGTGAAGTAAAAGTGTGTAATGTGTGGTATGAGCCAAGAAACTATCAGGAAGTATTAGCATTACCCAAAATTGAACAAGTGAAGTGGAAAGAAGCCATGGACAAAGAAATGAAATCCATGGGTGAACATAAAGTGTTCACATCTATGACTTTGCCACAAGGTTGCAAAGTGTAGGATGTAAATAGGTGTACAAAAAGAAAGTACTATCCAACAATGAGGTCCAATATAAGGCAAGATTAGTGGCACAAGGTTTTTCACAAAGGAAAAACGTGCACTATGATGAGGTATTCGCACCTACAGTAAAGAGTGAAAGCATAAGGTTGGCACTAGCATTAGCAGCGGCATGTGGCCATAAAATTTGGCATTTTGATATAACCACAGTATTCCTCAATGCGGAATTAGAGGAAGAAATTTACATGGTTCAAGCACCAGTGTATGAAAGCAAAAAGCCTAACACTGTATATAAATTGAACAAGGCCATTTATGGGCTGAAACAGTAAGCCAGGAATTGGAATATCTGTTTAGATACTGCATTGAAGGGTCTTGGGTTCCAGAGTTGCAAGGCTGATGGTTGCATATATACTGGAAAGTTAAAAGGTGGAGTGCACCATGGGAAGAATATTAAGTTATTCGGTTTTATGTCTATTCCAGTCATGAAGGTAGGAGTGTCAGTGTGTGAGAGTTCATGAATTGGAATAGACATGGTAACAGGTCAGCCAATGGGGAGTGTTTGGTGACTCAGATGGCTTGGAGCCTGGGCGTGGATTAGCTTGACTGTTATGTATAAAAGAGTTGGTTTGTCCTTGCATTATTGCCTCTGTATTATATAGCTTCTGTGTTTCTGTCTTCTGAGTTCTGGTTCTGGCTTCTGTTGTGTAGATATTGTATACATGCATCATGATTTATATTACTGTATATAAAGAAGTTTCTTTTATACATGAATCCTGCTGAATTATTTACTTGTGTGCTGGTTGGATTGCTGCAAATTCTAACAATATCACTGGGTGGGCGTGGCCAATTTAGCAGTCCATTTTGCAAGAGAGATATCAGTCAGCAATAGGGAGCCTGTTATATCTGTTACAGTGGTCCAGACCAGACACAGCTTGTGCAGTAAGCATCTTAAGTTGCTTTACTGCTGCACCAACGCTATTGCATTGGATGGGTGTAAAAAGGATTCTCGGGTATTTGAAGGGAACTGTGAAGTTGGGTCTTCAAATACAGGTCTCTGAAGAATTAAAGTTGAAATGTTATGTTGACAGTGATTATGCCAATGATGTAAAAACCAGAAAGTCCAATTCTGGGATTGTGGTATTATTTGGAGGGGCTTTAATTGGTCCAGGAAACAAACAACTGTAGCCATTTCTACTGCAGAGGAAGAATGTATTGCTCTACCTGAACTTTGTTCAGAGGTACCTTGATACATACAGCTGTTAAAGGATTTAAACGTAAAGTAAATGACACTGTAACAGTGTTTGAGGATAATACTGCTTGCATTAAAATGGCAACAGGTGACAGAGTAAAAAATAGAAGCAAGCATGTGGATATTAAATATTGTAATGTAAGAGAAGCCATCAAATGTAAATTAATTAGCTTGCTTCACTGTTCTTCAGAAGACAATCTGACAGATATAATGACCAAGCCATTGGGTGGAGTGCACCATGGGAAGAATATTAAGTTATTTGGTTTTGTGTCTATTCCAGTCATAAAGGGAGGAGTGTCAGTGTATAAGAATTTATGAACTGGAATAGCCATAACAACAAGTCAGCCAATGGGAACTGTTTGGTGACTGAGACACAGGATTTGTTGTGAGCCATGTGAGACGGCTCAGGGCCTGGGCGTGGCTTAGCTTAACTGTTCTGTGTATATAAGAGTTCGTTTGTCCTTGCTTGGTGCTCCTTGGTTGTTGTCCTTGTACTTGCTACTTCTTCTTCTCTCGACCACGTTGCCAGAGCTGCATGATTATTGTATAAATGCATCATGTTTTATATTATTGTATATAAAGAAGTTTCTTCTATAAATGAATCCTGCTGAATTATTTACTTGTGTGCTGGCTGGATCACTACAAACTGCGACAACTTGACTGCATGGCTGTTAGTCTACCATAGAGATCCACCACTCTGCTACACATTTAGTCATGAACCATTCTAATAAATTCTTTTTAGAACTTGGTACAGCAGAGTGTCTATGAACCCAATTAATGACTGACATAGATAAATATCATTTAATTATTCAAGTGTTAAGAGTTATTATTGAAACTCATCCTAAATATGAGCATTAAGTACTTTAGAAGCACTCTAGATTTAATATGCATATCTGGATATATATTATAGAATAATAACAAAGGCTGAAGGAGGTGGCCAGAGAAAGTATCCCAGGGGAAAAACAAACACACACACACAAAATTTGAAGGCCTGCAACAATTACTAATCTTGACATGTTACAATGGTATTATCAACTTCAGATGTTATTTTAAAGCCACCTAATATTTTGGAGGAAATTAAAAAAATAATCTGATTGTTATCTGTGTAAAAGGCATTACTGTGGAATTACAGTAATAAAATTATTCATATCAGTGGAAGGCTTTCAGATGGGCAACTTTCTGATAGTGATTTTGTCATTGAATAATTTAATGTTGACAGCAAGAGCCATTTATTAAATTTGTGTTTTTCTAATTATTAAAATATTTACTATCTATAAGACTTTCATTGTTCCCACATCAAAGCATTCAATAGTGGAAGTAAGAATGGGTTTGTGAGAACTTTTCCAGTATTCTAAGAAGAAACAGGCCCTTCCCCAGACTGAACTGGATTGATCAGATTAGAGGAGTATTAATAATATTTAGTAACATTCACCTTCACAATTACAGTATGTGCACAATTATTAGGCAAGCTGTATTTTGGAGGATTAATTTTATTATTGAACAACTACAGTGCTCTCAGTCAATCCAAAATGTTAATAAACCTCAAACCTGAATATTTAAGAAAGTAAAAGTGAGGTTGTGGCTTTCTTAGGAGAATATCTATATGTGCACAATTATTGGGCCACTATTAGTGTGCAGAATTATTATGCAACTAAATGAAAAATGAAAAATTTCCCATCTCACTCGTTTATTTTCATCTGTTAAAGCGAGAATAATAAACAAATAACTCAAAATTTACAAATAAATATTTCTGACAGTTCAAAAAAAAATCACACAGTGACCAATATAGCCACCCTTCTTTTCAATAACAGTCATAAGCCTTCCATTCATGGAGTCTGTCAGTTTCTTGATCTGTTGACGATTAACTTTTTGTTAATCACAAATCGCAACCACAGCCTCCCAGACACTGTTCAGAAAGGTGTACTGTTTTCCTTCACCATTAATCTCCCATTTAAGAAGGGCCCACAAGTTCTCAATAGGGTTTAGGTCAGGTGAGGAAGGGGGTTTGTCATTATTCTTTCATCTTTAAGGCCTTTACTGGCTAGCCACGGAGTGAAGCACTTCGATGCATGCAATGGAGCATTGTCCTGTATAAAAATCATGGTCTTCTTGAAAGATGCAGATTTTTTCCTGTACCACAGCTTGAAAACTGGCAGTAGGTTTGGGAGTTGATTTTGAGTCCATCTTCAACCCGAAAAGGTCCAACTAGCTTGTCTTTCATAATACCAGCCCATAGCTTGTCTTTCATAATACCAGCCCATAGCTTGTCTTTCATAATACCAGCCCATAGCTTGTCTTTCATAATACCAGCCCATACCAGTACCCCACCTCCACCTTGCTGGTGTCTTAATCAAAGTGGAGCTCTGTGCCCATTACCGATCCAGCCACGGGCCCATCCATCTGGTCTGTCAAGAGTCACTCTCATCTCATCAGTCCATAAAACCTTTGAAAAATCTGTCTTCAGATATTTCTTGGCCCAGTCTTGCCGTTTTAACTTATGTGTCTTGTTCAGTTGTGGTCGGGTTTCCGCCTTCCTTATCTTGGCCATGTCTCTGAGCACTGAACACCTTGTTCTTCTGGGCACTCCAGGTAGGTTGCAGTTCTGAAATATAACAGCACTGGAGGATAATGGGTTCCTGGTAGCTTCATGTTTGATTCTTCTCAAATCTTTGGCAGTTAAGGTTTTTTTCTCAATACATTTCTTGCGACCATGTTGACTATTTGCAACAAAACGTTTGATGGTTCTGTGATCACGTCCCAATATCTTAGCAATTTCAAGAGTGCTGCATCCCTCTGAAAGACTTTTTACAATTTTTGACTTTTCAGAGTCAGTTAAATCTCTTTTTTAGCCCATTTTGCCTGAGGAAAAGAAACTGCCTAATAATTATGCACACCTTGATAGCAATAGCACTAGCAATAGCACTTAGACTTATATACCGCTTTATAGTGCTTTACAGCCCTCTCTAAGCGGTTCACAGAATCAGCATATTGCCCCCAACAATCTGGGTCCTCATTTTACCCACCTCGGAAGGATGGAAGGCTGAGTCAACCTTGAGCCTGGTGAGATTCAATCTGCCAAACTGATGCAGCTAGCAGTCAGCTGAAGTAGCCTGCAGTACTGCACTCTAACCACTGCGCCACCTCGGCTCTATATCACCCTTGATATAGGATGTTGATCTCCTTAGGCCACACCCTCCCTCATTACACAAATACACATCACCTGATCTGCTTATATCTACTAAGCATTTAAGTTTATACAGCTTGGAGGTGGAAAATATGCATACAAAGGATGATATGGTCAAAATACTCACTTGCCTAAAAATTGTGCACACGGTGTAATTCTCCACTTATGAAGGGTGGTGTCAGGGTTCCAAGTAACAGACCCATAACAATCAAAACTCCGAGGCAGTTGGATTCCTCAAAGAATAGATTTATTGGATATTTCATATTGGCACGAACTGGTGAAAACTGACTCTAAATGTTCCCACAGTTTTCACCTAATTAAAAGTAAAAGTTCTTTCACTTTCTCCAAACAATCAGTCACATGGTCCAATCAGGATACAGTCCAGTTGCTAGATGACTCCAGTCCCCTCTTTCTGGATACCTGGTGTGCTTGGTTCCCAGGAGAAAATATTTTATTTTGGCTACAGCACCCCAGCTATCTCTACTCCCCCTCCCTTTCCCACAGCTCCAGTTGTGGCAGCACTGAAACCCCAAAATGGCCATAGCTAGGTCAGCTTCAGGGTTGACAGGCGCCCCCCACTTAATTGAAAAGGACTTTCTGCAAGAGAAGAATTCAGAGAGAGGGATTAGTCAAAACCCATCCTAACCACCCCTTCCCTACCCAGGAGGACCCCTAGGCTTTGGGGGAAACTCGTCATGAAACTGCTTGACCAATCTGTCTGCCTTCACATCCCAGCTCTTAACCCTCTGAGAGGGGGGTATCCCTTTCAATGAACTAGATACTGTAATCGACCGCGTGCAATGTAGAGTCTAAAATCTTTTTTACCTCATAGTGCGTCTCACCCTGCACTACAATAGGCTTGGGGGCTGCCCAATCTACTGGTTTGATCTGGGAGCCTACCGCTGGCTTTAGCAGGCTGCTCTGAAAGACCGGATGCATTTTCCCTAGTACGCAGGGGAGTTTAAGTTGCACCGTAACAGGGTTAATTACTTTCACTATGGGGAAGGGTCCTATGAACTTAGGACCCAGCTTCTTGCAAAGCAGCCTTAATTTTAAGTACTTTGTGGAGAAGTAAACCTTGCTGCTCACTTGGAACGGCAGCTGGGGGGAGCGGCATTTGTCAACTTGGACTTTGGGATTTTGCCGCTTCCCGCAAAGCCCACTTGGTGTTCTCCCAGGCTTCTTTTAGTGACTTCATCCATTCACTTAATGACATGGATGGGGGGGTTCCCTAGGCAGTTCAGGTATGGGGATGAACTCCATGTCACTGGTGACCTGGAAAGGGGTCAGGCCAATGCTACTATGCACCGCATTATTGTACACCACCTCAGCGAATGGCAGCAGTTCAGACAAGTTGGACTGCTGGTAGTTAATGTAACACCTTAAATATTGTTCCACCATGGCGTTTGCTCGTTCCACTGCGCCATTTGACTCAGCCTTCCATCCTTCCGAGGTGGGTAAAATGAGGACCCAGATTGTTGGGGGCAATATGCTGACTGGGAGCAATATGCTGACTCTGTGAACCGCTTAGAGAGGGCTGTAAAGCACTGTGAAGCGGTATATAAGTCTAAGTGCTATTGCTATTTGTACTTGTATGGAAAGCCAAGCTAAGTCCTTGCGAGGACCCTATGGCCCACACGAACTCCCTCCAGAACTTAGCAGTAAAGTGGACACCCCTCCCCATCAGAGATGATTCTATGGGGAATGCCATGCAATCTATAAATCTGCTTTATGAACAATTTAGCAAGCTTCTTTGCAGATGGGAGCCCTGAACAGGCAATGAAATGGGCTTGCTTAGAAAACAAATCTATCACGGTCCAAATGACCGTATTCCCGCCACTCTCAGGGAGCTCAACTATAAAATCCATGGCAATCTCCTCCCAGGGTCGGGATGGGTCTGCCACCTGCTGAAGGAGTCCTAGAGGCTTCCCGGGTCTTTTTTTCATGGCTGCACAGGTGGCACAGCTTTTTACATAGTCCTCCACATCTTTCTTCATCTTTGGCCACCAGAACTATCGTCTGGCCAGGTGCAAGGTTTTTAGGTAACCAAAGTGTCCAGCTTGCTTAGAATTATGACTTTTTTGAATATCTGGAGTCGCAAGCTGCAAGGCACATACAGCTTGGAACCTTTCTAGGTTAATCCATCTTTGAGTGTCAATACATCCTTGTTGATGTCTGATCTGCCAGCAGCTCGTCCTTTAGCTTTTGAGTGAATTTTCCATTGTCTGTGGTGTCTTGTCTCCTATCTTGGCCTCGGGTTGTGGCTTGTGATGCTGATTGAGGGGGAGGAATAATGACGTGAATCACCTCCTCCCGTTTGCTGTTGAACTGTGGTTTTCTGGATAGGGTGTCTGCTAGGTTTTTCCCTCCTGTATTGTGGTCTGCCAGCGGCCTGCAGAGCTGGCAGCAGAGTCGGACAGCGAGGAGGCTGGGGAGGAACATCGGCCAGTCCTGGAGTCTGGAGAAGACTCTACGTCAGAGGCAGAGATGGGGTCAGGGCCCTCTGGGAGTTCTGTGCTGACTCCGGAGCCTCCAGAGCCGGACATCAAGGCAGAGGAACAGGGGGAGCCTGTTCCCAGTGTGCGCATGCGCAGAGCTGCCAGAAGGCAAGAGCAGTTAAGGAAAAAAAGGGCTACTCAGGAGTAAGGCTTGGAGATGATTGGCCCCTCCCATAGGATATAAAAGTGGAGAAAACGGATGTGCTCATTGCAGGACGCAACTTGGTTCAATTCTGGTCGGTGTATCTCAGCAGCTCCGGTGCTCCATTTGGCCTTGCAAAGCTACTTGCCAATTAGGTCTTTGGCAGCGTGTCAAGAGAGATAAAGGTGGGTGCTTATCAGCCTTCTTCCGAAAGACTGTGGCAGACTTCTGTTGGACTAATTAAAACTGTTTGAGACTCATTACGGCTGTGAATGAACATAATTCACAGCCGTTGAAATAAAAATAGGTTTTTTGGGACTACGTTTGTGATTTATGCTCTCTCAGGAAGCCTAGGTCAGAACATGTATTTCAGTTCAAAGCTGAAATGTTTGAAGTACTGCGCCCATCAGACCTGCTTAGGGGAGAGTTTTCTTGGGTTTTTTAATGCCTGTAGGTTTTTGTTGTCAGTCCAGACTTCAAACCGGACTTGACTCCCCACAAGAAAATGTCTCCAGGTTAGGAGAGCCCATCAGACAGCATAGGCTTCCTTTTCCCACACCGCCCATCTTCTTTCGGTGTCAGTGAGTTTTTTAGAGGTATAGGCGCAGGGTTGCAAGTCGCCCTTGGCATTTTTCTGAAGCAGTACTGTGGCCACTGCCACATTGCTGGTGTCGGACTGGACCACAAAAGGGCTGTTAGGAGTCAGGGTGCCTGAGGACTGGTTCCTCGGCGAACAGCTTTTTCAATGTTTCAAATGCTCACTGGCAGTCTAGTCCAAGGTCCAGTTTAGGGGTTGGCTGGGCTTCTGAGCCCCCCCCCCAGTTTTTAACAGTTCGGGGATAGGTAGGGCGACCTCGGCGAAGGCGGGGATGAATTGTCAGTAGAAGTTGGTGAACCCCAAAAAGCTTTCAAGTTGTTTGTGCATGCGAGAGGGTTGCCAGTCTAGCACCGCTTTGACTTTGGCTGAATCCATTTCTACTTCCTCGTTTGACACTCGGTAGCCTATCTGGGGAGTCAAGTCCAGATAGTCTAGAGCAGTCTTGTGGAACTCGCATTTTGCAGCTTTGCATATAGCTTTGCTGCGAGGAGTTTCTTAAGCACTTGGTTCACTAGTTTGACATGCTCCTCAAGGGTCTCACTGAAGATGAGAATGTCATCTAGATAGATGAGGAACCCCTTATAGAGGTGCTCATTATCAGCTGCATGAAGACAGCAGGGGCTCCTTGCATCACTTTGAATTGGAAGCTGCCTAATGGACAGTTAAAGGCAGTTTTCAACTCATCGCCTTCCCTGATTCGCACTCGGTAGTACGCCTCTTGCAGGTCCAATTTGGTAAACACCTTTCCTTTGGCTAGGTGGGCTAGCATGTCCTACATCAGAGGGAGTGGGTAGATGTTCTCCATGCACACAGCGTTTATTCCTCTAAAATCCATGCACAGTTTCATTGACCCATCTTTTTTCTCTTTGAAGAGTACTGGGGGGATGGGCTACTCTGGACTTAGCCGGTTGTATGAACCCTCGGGCCAGGTTGGTGTCAATGTACTCTCTCAGTTCCATCATTTATTTTGGGGTCATGGAGTACATTTTTGGCTTTAGCCCCTGGCATGACCTTTATGGCGTAGTCCGTGGAGCGGGGGGGGGGATGGCGAGTTGCATTCTTCCTTGCTGAATGCTGCCAGGTCCCGGTATTCCTTGGGGATCTGGGGGATGCCGAGAGGTGGCTCCACAGTGGTGGCAGCTTTCTCGTTCCGCATGGCACCAGCTGAATTAGCAGTGGCTTTTTCCTTTGTCGGGCAGGGAGGTGGGAGGGGACTCAATCTCAACTTCAGCTTTCTGTAGCCATCTTCCCATGAAATGGCGGGCCCCCATTTGTCCAGCCACACCAGGCCCAGGATGACCACCTCAGTCATTTTTGGCGCCACCACGAACCAGATGAGTTCCCAGTGGCGGCCCATTTCTAGCCTCACAGGTTCGGTGACCAGGGTGGCAGGGGCTCCCCCTATCAGCGACCCATCAACCTGTTCAAAACGTATGGGACAGGCTAGGGGTTTCGTTCTAATCCCTAGCTTCTGAACTGTGGTGAGGCTGATCAGAAAACGAGTACATCCTGTATCTATGATAGCTTCTACGTCTCCTTGGGCTCCTGTCCTAGGGACCACTATTCTTGATTTAATGGCAAAAGGATGAATGGCTTCACTTACCATTGGGTCGTCCTTGCTGTCATCGTCGCTGTCACATGTGGCTGTTGGCAGGGCTTCTGGAGCCGGAGTTCCCTCTTCCCCTACAGGGGCTGAGGAGACCTCAATGGCTTGGCGGACAATCTTCCCTTTCTCTGTGGGTTTCCGTGGTGGCCTTCTCGGTTTGGCTGGTGTAGGGGTCCTCGCTTGGGGAACAGGAGCCAGGGCCAGGCAGATGCTCAGTGACCCTGCTGGCTGCATCTGAAGCACTTGATTGATGACCATCAACAGAAGAAAACAGATCCAACACACAATCCAAGGGCTTTAGTTTTCTTCATTCTGCTAAAATTAGTTGATCCATTGAGTCCTCTTCAACAAAACACAGAGAAAGAAGAGTTTGTATGTATCTTGTAAATAGCAATAGACAAAAAAAAGATAAAATATTTTGTATCACTGACAGTAGTCATATTCAGGGTCTGTTTTTTCTCATGTTTTCCAGAAAAAGAAAAACAAACTATATATGCATGTGTCCTCAGAAGCACAGAATCTCTTCTTTCCCTTCATATGATTTTTATGAGAAAGCAGATGATGGATGGAGGATGGATGGATGGATGGATGGATGGATGGATGGATATTCATCTCTTTGTTGATTTGGGCTATAACTATAACTAGGCCAGTGGTGGTTTTCAATTTTTTTTACTACCAGTTCTGTGGGCGTGGCTTGGTGGGCATGGTGTGGCTTGGTGGGTGTGGCTTGGTGGGTGTGGCAGGGGAAGGATACTGCAAAATCCCCATTCCCTCCCCACTCCTGGGGGAAGGATACTGCAAAATCTCCATTCCCTCCCCACTCCTGGG
>QLTV01001461.1:300346-316495 GCA_003457575.1 Thermophis baileyi
GTGAAATTAAAGCATAATACAATTCATGCCAACATAAAAAAAAAAAGTTTGGGGCTGGGAAGTTATTGTTCTATACTGCACTAGTGAGGCCAGTTTTGGAATATTTCTGTAAGAACTAGTGTCTCCTTTCCGCTCAAGAAAGTAGAACTCTTGAAATGATTAGCATTTCAAAAGGAAACTTTTATTGAAAGGAAAGTGATAGCAAGACAAAGAAAGCAAGACCTGACAATTCCCATGCAATTCCATTAGGTTAAAACAGAGACCCCTCCCCTCAGTCCAGTGTCGAATAAGCCAATCCACAGGTGCGAAGATGTTTTGAGAATCACAGGCTGAGAAGGTGATAAGAAGCTGTTCTCAGGCATCACTTGCAGGAAGCTCCAGAGATGAGACAAAACAGATGGCCCTCCCCTCTTACATTCCCAGGAAGGTAAATCAAAGTACAGGATAGATAGGCACCAGGAAGAAGGTTATAAACTGAGGAATGCCTCCAGGCCCCCCTCCCCACCAGAATGGCAGAATCCCAATAGGGATCTATGGGACCTGACATGCTGCCTCCCTAGGAGAAGGAGAAATCCATCTGGAAAAGAAACACAAGGAGAGATACAGAGCAATTGTTTAGTTAGGTTTATCAGGGTATTTGGCATGAAACTGTCTTAATACTTTAGAAACTCTGATATGCTTTTTAGCTACCCATTCGTTTTGGGATGGAGACAAGTGCTTCCAGGATACTAAATATTGTGTGGGCCCATGGTGTGTGTGTGAGACAAGGATTTCTTTGATCTCAAAGTGTTATTCTCCCTCAACCATAATAGGAGGAGGTGGTGCTTTCTCAGGTGGCCTGAGTGGGGAGGTAATCTCTGGTTTCAGCAAGCTGCAGTGAAATACACTTGCTTGAAGGTTTTTGGCAGTAGTAATTCAACTGTCACCAGATTTATAATCTGAGTGATGGGGAAAGGTCCTAATTTCTTAGAGGGTTGTAAGGATTGTAGAAATTTAGTGGATAGGTATACCCTTTCCCCTATTTTAAATGGTTTGTAGTCTGTTCATTTCTTATCAGCCTGTGCTTTGAATGAGACTCTGGCATCACTGAGTGCTTTCCTAACTACCGGCAAGGTGTTTTGCAGTTGATGTATCCACTCCTTAAGGGAGGGTATCATGGGTTCTTCTGCTGGTAGTTCTGGAATTGGGTTGAAGTCCTGGCTGGTGGCCACTCTAAATGGGGTGAATCCAGTGCTAGAGTGCACTGTGTTATTATAAGCAACCTCTGCGAAAGGCAAGAGGTCGGTCCAGTTATCTTGTTTGTACTTGATGAAACACCTTAGATACTGCTCCAGAACCCCGTTCGTTCATCCTATCCCCCCCATTTGTCTGAGGATGATGACTAGAACTCAGGCCCTGATTAGTACCCAGAAGGCTTAGGAAAACTCTCCAGAACTTTAATGTGAATTGGACGCACCCCCCCCCCCGGTCAGATATAACCCTCTGGGGGGCTCCATGCAGTCGATAGATGTGGTGCAGGAACATTTTGGCCAGAGTCTTGGCAGTGGGGATTTTTTGGCAAGGTATGAAGTGGACCTGCTTGGAAAACAGGTCTGTGACTACCCAAATGACAGTGTTTCCTGCAATGTCCAGCAGTTCTACTATGAAATCCATAGAGATCTCTCTCCATAGTGCTGATGGTTCGGCTACTGTTTGCAAAAGCCCTGGGGTTTTTCCCTGCCTTCTCTTTGCAGTTGCACAGACAAGGCACGTAGCTTTCTATGTCTTTCTTTAAGGAAGGCCACCAGAATTGCCTTTTTATCAAGTGCAGTCTTTTTACAAATCCGAAGTGATCCACTAGTTTTGAATCGTGGCAAGCTTTCATGAGGTTGAGTCTTTGGCTAGCTGGGATATACAGTTTCCCTCCCATCCACGCTAGGCCATCTTTTAGAAAGCAAGTGTTCTTATGAGCCTGGAACATCAGTGAGGAGTGCCTGTTTGAATGCTTGTGTAGTAACATTGTCAGTTGGCAGATCCAGTTTTCCTTGTGCCCTGGTCATTACTTTAACGGCTAGTTGGGACACCGGGAACAAGGGCTTGACTACCTCTGACTTGGTGCTATTGTACTGGGGCATTCTGGATAGGGCATCGGCCAGGAAGTTCTTCTCCCCAGGGAATGACCAGGGTGCAAGGAAAACTGGACCTGCCAACTGGCTAAGTCAATTTCCACCTCTTCTGCCAGAATATACCAATCGTGGAGGCAGTTTGGGGCTCCGTGGGCCAGGCAGGCATGGTAGAGATCATCATTTAGCCCGTCTTTAAACCAGCTCACCAGGATGTCTTCTGGCCAATCTACTTGGCAGGCGAGGTCTTGGAACTCCTCAGTGTACTTGGCTATCGGCCGGCGACCCTGGTTCATGGTTCTGATCCAGTCACGGGCCTTCCGATCTGCTAGTGGTCTTCGAGGGTGACACCTCCCACTATGGGACCTGACAGAAAGAAGGAAAGAAGGAAGGAAGGAAGGAAGGAGCTTCTCAGGCTCTCAAGTTAGATGAATTAACAGTTGAGTGAGAGAGAAAAACAACCCTTGTCTTCAGAACCTAGCCTTAAACTGATTGCCAACCATCTGTCAGAAGAATAATTTGGGGTTCCAACTGGAGCTGGGGCTGCATAAGAATAAATAAAAAAGAGACCCAGACAGCTGTAAGGAAAGAAGAAATATTTATTCCTAAAAGCAAAACAGTTTGCACCCAAGGGCAAGCTACAGAGAAATGGGGTACAGTAGCAGATTTTTGTAGAGGGACCTTGTCCGGGGTGTCACGTCCTAATTCTAGGGTGACATTTCAGGTGTAGGTGTGTGTTTTTGTGTGTGTGTGTGTGTGTGTGTGTGTGTGTGTGTGTGTGTGTGTGTGTAGGTATGTTTATTCTTTGAACATGCAGTTTCTCTGGGAGACATAATTTAAATAACTCTGTTCGTGTTTGCAGACCTTATCCTTTGATATATGGATTAGGTCTGGATAACTTATTTGGGGGATTAAGAACATTTGAGAAAGGGATTTTCCCGTTTGCTATTTTTTACTTAATTAGTTTAGTTTCAGCTTGATTGTCAATTATCTAGTGGAGACACTGATTCTCTGACCATTGTGGATTCCGTTAATATTTTAAGGGAAGATGGAAACAGTATAAAGAGTAAAATATATTTTGATATAAAATTTCTCACACACCTGTTAAACCTTCTGGTCTGCTTATTATCTGGTAACTGTGTGCTTAATATTTTTCTGGCAGCCTTGCAGTATTACTACTGCCTTTCCCTTCCTGTTCTGTTTTTCCTTACTGATCACTATTCACCTTTGACCCAAGCTAATTTCTCTCAACCAGCTAAGACTGCCTGTTTTAGTTTTTTTTTTTTTTGCTCGGAACATTTTCCAATTATTTAGCTTGTTGCAGCCTCCCCCACTTTCCCTGTGCCAATTTCAAAGAAATTGGGCGATTGATTGATCTGGGGAAAGAACCAGATCATATGGCAAATGTTGTTTGCATTGATTTTGTTGGCTTCTACACAAATCTATCTGAAGATTTTGTACTGATGGAATTTGACCCCCATAAGAATTGCAATTTTTTTTCACAATTATCCAGAGAAATGTTGGATGAGTTATAAAGAGAAATATTCTTCCTGTTTTCGTGGATAATGAAAAAGTATCAGATTTTTTTGGGGGGGGAAGTATTTGATAAATTGAATGTTATAACTTAAGCAGAGAATTAAATTTTCAGAAAAATTGGGATTATTATGTAGATTTGATGAAGAGTATATGCTGTTAAACAGTTAAAAAATGTATTACCGTTTTAATTGTTGGCAGCTAAACTGTTAATTACTGTTACAGTATTTGAATAATTTATCACTTACAAATGTTATAATAAATTGTGGACAGCACTCTACTCAAAAAAGTATTGAAAATTTAAGACGCTCTTTAAAGAAATTACAAAGAAATCCCCTTGCAGGAGGGGCTTTGTTTGGGGGCAGCAAGGGCCAATTGGGTCTGATAGGATTAGGAAATTACTGTTTAAATCTGGCCATATCCAAAAGACAGGGAGGAAAAGGTGCAACCTCCATTTTGTTTCTGAAATGTACTGAATTTTCTCCACTCCATCTGGTAACTTCTCTTGTAATAGGAGCCACCTATTTCTTATTTTAGATTAATATCTCTTTGGTGGTTTTTTAATATTTTATGGTGTCAATGGGGACTTTCTTTAGCACTGCAAATATTGAGTGGTTTTGATTAAAATTGCAAAGGAAAAACTATGTTGCTACACAAATCCTGCTCAGTTCTCACATTATTCTTTTTTTAAAAAAAGCAGATCAGACTTAAAGGTTTATTTTTGAACATACATGACCAAAAAATTAGTATAGGAAAACTATAGTAAGATTTATATAATCTGAAAAGAAACCAGAAACTGTATAAAATGAGAAAAGGTTGCGATGGATAGGTGAGAAGAATCCCAAATTACCGGTATGCAGAATTTTAATTCTTTCCAGTGAAGTTTGCATGAACGTAGCCTGCAAGCAATATCATACATGACAGATTGGGTCTATGTGCTGCAGTGATTAAAATATTGGAGGAAGACTTGTGTGACATTAGAGCTCAAGTATGCACTCAACCATGCGGCTCCCTGATCACCTTTAGGCCAATCAGTCTTAGTCCCTTGTACTGTAATTTCCTAGGATTGTTACAGTGCTAAATTAGGATATATGCTGCATTGAGTTCCTAGAATACAGGTTGCTAATGAATGCAATAAATATGTATATACAACCATTACAGGTCCTCTAAGAATATACAATCACACAGAGATTGTGCAGATTTGGGGGCCCATGTGACTGAACAGATTGATACTGAAAGGTTCAACTAGTGTAAACATGTTATGTTACAGTAGGTTATGTTGTTTATGTTATGTTTAAGTCCTCTGATGTTCTATTGGATTCCGAGCAGCATTTCTGCCCTTTGAATGCCAGGTTCCTCATTTAGATTGGCTTCTCTTCAGCATGACGATGCAAAGGTATAGAGGTGCTCTAAAAGTTACAACACTGTGACTATGATAATGGCATGATATTTTGGAAATGGCCATAACATCAAGGAAATTATACTTTAAATTACGAATACAATGTTATGGAAACTTTAATTAATACAAAGGATACCTCTCACACAGTAGCAACTCAGGTTATCTGAACTTGAAATCTTAAGTGAGGGAAAAAGAAAGCCTAGTAAGACAATTAAAGGAAACATAAAAGTACCTCATTGAGGATTTGTTTAAACCAAAAAAGGAAAGTTGTAAGATGGCCAAATATAAAAATTCATTGCACAGGGCACCAGAGCCTATATTTAAATAGATTTAATTTATTTAAAAAAAAATTGAAATGGCTAAATTAAATGAATTTCAATTAGGTAGTAAAAATAATTTGGTAAAATATATATCTAAAAACTGCAGGAAATGTTTGGTGAATGTGTTGGCCAAGAGAGGTATGGGTTCAGCTATTACTATCAATTATTAATAGGCATGCACTTCTCTAATAGTAACAGTATAGGTAGTCCTTGATGTACGACCACAACTAAGCCCAAAATTTATGTTGTTAAGTGAGAAATTTGTTAAGTGAGATTTGCCCCATAGTACGACTTTTCTTGCCACCTTTGTTAACTGAATCACTGCAATTGTTAAATTAGTAACACGGTTGTTAAGTGAATCTGGTTTTCCCATTGACTTGGCTTCTCAGAAGGTTGCAAAAGGTGATCACATGATCCCAGGATGTTGCAACTGTCATAAATGTGAGTCAGTTGTCAAATAAACCATGTGACCATGGGGATGCTGCAATGGTCATAAGTGTGAAAAATTGTCATAAGTCTACTTTTTTCAATGCCATTGTAACTTTGAATGGTCACTAATGAATTATTCATTGTAAGTTGAGGACTACCTGTATACTGTAGATTTCTCATATTTTATTAATGATATATTTTATAGAGTATTCTTGCCTTCCTTGTGGATTTTTTAGGCAGCTTTGTGTGCAGCATAATATCCAGGAAATATATTTTGTTTGCTGTTTAGTTTACATACCGGTAATAGTCACAGTTCATATAATGATCTGAGCTCAAAATAATACCCTGCAACTTACTGATTTCTTGATTTAAGAAAGGTATTTTACTTGTGTTTCAATTCATACACAAAAACTGGTTACTAACAGTGCTTAAAAATATTAATGCTACTCCACTTGTTCACAAATGTACAAAAAATAATAGTAGATTTGCATTCAACTACTAAAGCTTAATGTCCACACTAGATAATAGTTGCATTGACATTCACATACATAAGCACAGAATAAATATTTTAGGATACGTATAAGAGCATGTTGCATACATACAGTACTTTAATTTTACATAATAAGCAATAATTTGAAGGGTCAGAAATTCGTAAAATCTTAGAGAAACTAAACCCAAGAAGATCATACATCAAGACACTGAACGGAGCTAGCAGATTAGTAAAGTTGCTTGGTGAGAAAGAATTTATTTCCACTTCCCCTGATTATTATTATTATTATTATTATTATTATTATTATTATTATTCTTATTATTATTATTATTACAAAAGGAGTGTACTCAAAGTGCAGAATAAGGAAAGCAAAATGAGAGCAAGAAAATCTTGTATTTCTTTAATGCATGCAAGAGGCAGTCCCCATTCCCAATCTAGTGACCTGATATAATAAAGCGGTGATTGGCAGATATAATACAGTGTTTCAGGCATTTTTTCTAAAGCACTTTATTAGCAGCAATTATATTTTCTAATGGCTGTAAATTTACTTCGGTTTGGGGGTAAAGGACATCATATTTCTTCATTTACAGCTATTCTCCCTTTATAAATATATTAAATCACTAATAGTATGGATAAGACTACTTCCTTCTATATTTTTGCATATGTTTTATGGAAATACTCTGATATTTTCAGAGCTGCTATGTGCAAAGGAATGTTAAATAGAGTGGAAACAAGGACATAAAGGAAACATCACAGTCATTTACATTCCTGAGATGTCAGCCCTTAATTCCTTTGTTAAACTCTGAGAGCTTGTCAGCATGGTGGTTTCATAACAGCCTTGGACAATGTCCCCAGAGGGACATTCAGTTATCTGGATTGTAGACACTTCTATCCACACAGCTGCACACAAGATGTGAATAAGGAATCCCCACTCTCCAAAGTTACTTGTGTTTTTTTTTTCCAAGAGGGAGATTTTCCACACACCTTGTTTAGCTCTACAGTAGTGAGTCAAGGATATGGGAGGTTGCCATGCAGACGTTCCCTGAGGGACATCCTTGCTAGGAGATCAAAGGCCTTGTTGCGGCAATATGGTCAATGGCTTGGAAGCAGACATACCTCATGGTTTCTCATATGAGTTGTCTGAGTTAAACTTGTTTTTTTGCTGGAGTGTGCATATAAAATATAGAAAAGCTTGCACTCACAACATACATGGATAAATCTGATGGAATACAAAATAATCACAAATTTAAGGTAGATCCCCGGGCACATTGATTTAACAAGTAATTTGTTCATGTTTTGCGAGTGCTTTTGCATCATATTAACCTGACCTTGCATCATCTAGCCAACCTTCAGTGCACAGGAGTTTTCAATCAGCTACAGGGTGCACAATAACAAAACTGTTTAACTCTCCACCCCCATATATGTCATCAGGATAGGGTTACAGACTCCAATTTTGCTTGGGCTATGTTGTGAAAAATTTCTTTTCCAGAGTAGGAGAAAAGAAACAGATCTGCTTTTTTATAATCTGAAAATAAGCCAGGGTGGAGAAAAATAGTTAATGTCAGGTGTGATAAAGCTTTCAAGACAAAACCTGTCAAGCAAAAGACATTGTGAATTCCCTGCAGATTTTTGAAGTCTTGCACATACAGAAAATTAGTTAACAGTAGGAAGAAGTTGGGAGTTGCTACATGGGAGAGCTCTTCCAAATTGCAAAAATTGGCTAAATCGATTGTTCAGTATAAACCCCTCACTGATCACTGTTGTCAGTGGTGCTGTTGGTCTTTTCTTTTTTATCCTGAGCCTTGTTTCCCTTCTTTTTTTTCTTCTTTTTCTTGGTCTCTTCCTTCTTGCCAAAGGTTATGAAGTCACTTTTATCAGTTTGGCTATTTGGTGGATCTTGACGAATGGAGATGATGGCAGGAGATCCTGGAATAATGAACTTGTCTGGCAACTCACTTGGGCCTGGCTGCTTGGAATTGCCAGGCCCATATTTGAAAGTCCAGCTGTTGCTGTTCACGCCAGCTCCCACTGGAGGGGACACTTCACCAGCTTCAGGTTCTAGGGGAAAAAATAAAATAAAATAAAATAAAATAAAATAAAATAAAGCATTAAAATATTATTCAGCTAGAAATACATGCAGGTAACTTGCACCTGTTAGTACTATGTTCTAAGAATTATTTCAAATAAGGGTCAAAATGATATTACAGGTACATATCAAGTTTTCACAGGTGGGATTTATCTTCTCTAATCAAAAGAAATCACATTTCCTTAATGTTTTTTCAAAACCCTGGAAATCTACAACTTGAATTGCCAAATTACAATTAAAAGTGATATTTTTAATTTTATATTTATATTGATTTTATATTGGGGAAAAAAAACACCTCATGCATCTATCAAACTGGATTCTAGCCCACAAAGGCTTGTGTCCAATAGGTTGAATATTATGGCATGTTAAAACTACCTCATAAAGATCAAAGCTGTTTCATTTGAATTATTAAGAGCTGCGGTGGCGCAGTGATTAGAGTGCAGTACTGCAGGCTACTTCTGCTGACTGCTGGCTGACTGCAATTTGGCAGTTCAAATCTCACCAGGCTCAAGGTTGACTCAGCCTTCCATCCTTCCAAGGTGGGTAAAATTGTTGGGGGCAATATGCTGACTCTGTAAACCACTTAGAGAGGGCTGTAAAGCACTGTAAAGCGGTACATAAGTCTAAGTGCTATTGCTATTGCTATTATTTGTAATCTTGTATAGCTGATTAGTTAGAAATCAAATCAATACAAAATGGAAGATGGAAAGAAATGCAATTATTTGCCTTAGCTCCTTGTGCTTGACAGACTTGGGTTAAAACAAAAAGCTAAGTAGCTGGTCTATTGTTTGTCATTAGGCTATAAATGGGGAGAAATTAATTCAGGTTGCATCTGTACATCTTGAACTAGTACACGATACAAACATGCTTTATTCCCAAGTGTTTATACTTCTCCAATTTTTGTGATGTGGTTCTCTGATTTTTTAAAAATATACATGTATACTATTTTGCTGGATTATAAGAATGGAGGGTGGGAATATACCATTATTCTGGCATATTGTATATAATTCTGCCCAGTGACATGAATGGTTGGGATGGAGAAAGATGAGAGAAGAAAAATGGAGCCAAATGGAGACCCAAGCATGAATGAGAATGATGATTATGTGACAAGTATTCGCTTAGAAAAAGGAATATTTATTTCAAACCGTGGTTTAAGCAGAGGTCTACTCAAACATACAAATAACAATAAAATGGAGATGAATCTAAAAACATGATTCATTTGATTGTTTTTAATAAAAGAATGAAAAGATACAAAGGTGATGGGAGATTCTGAATGTAGGACAGATCATCTTTTGGGCTGTATGAAATGTGAGTCTTGTGGGGTTAAAAAAAGGACACAGAAGTAAAAAAAAAGAATACTGTAAAAATAGAATAACTGCAGGAAGAGAAAATATAAATCCTGTGTGGGGAAAAAAATTGCAGAATGAATGAAAAGTGAAAAAGAAACATGGAAGCTGCATGGAACAGAGTGAAATATTGTGTTACAGAATTGCCACAAAACTACATGAATGTGCTAATGAGAAATAAGAAAAAGGATGGTTTTCCGATCATTATAAAGACATGACTATAATATTTAAATGTTTGCATTCCTCTTGTAAGATAACAATTGTAACTAATTCCTCTATAACTATATATTATTTCTTTTTGTGTTTCAATATGAATTTCTACAGAAGTTCTTTTGTAATATAACGTTTAATTTTTGCTAATATTACTTTCCAAAGAGTCCAGTGTTTCTGAACTTATTTTAATATTCAAATTATGTCATAATATATTCAGCCTTTGCTGTACATTGTATTAATTCAATATTTTTCCATTGAAAAATATGATTAGAGCCGAGGTGGCGCAGTGGTTAGAGTGCAGCACTGCAGGCTACTTCAGCTGACTGCTAGCTGCAGTTCGGCGGTTCAAATCTCACCGGCTCAAGGTTGACTCAGCCTTCCATCCTTCCGAGGTGGGTAAAATGAGGACCCAGATTGTTGGGGGCAATATGCTGACTCTGTGAACCGCTTAGAGAGGGCTGTAAAGCACTGTAAAGCGGTATATAAGTCTAAGTGCTATTGCTATTGCTATTGCTATTAGTGATATTCAAAAAACCCAATATTATTTTTTTCCCTTATTGAATATAAACATCCATTCAGAAGATTAAGATGCAAAATTCCCTCTACCATTGTTTAAGAAGAAGGGAGTGTCAGTAGGTGGACCAGACAGGAAATACAGCCAGATAAGCTAATTATACTTTATTGAAAAGCTACATTAACATAATCTTGCAATTCTGAAAGTGTAATTCTTCCACTGTCATCACCTTTACAACTTGATAATGTACAGAGGGTCCCTCCTGAGCCTCTTGCTCCAGCCACTATGCACTACGCTATGCTTTCTCTTATCTGACCATTCCCTAAGCAGCATCTCTTTGCCTGGTCTCCCAGGATCATCCCCACATACAAGGAGGCTTGATGAAATTGCTCACAATAGCTGAGATCATGTCACTGCTCCTGCTTTTATGTGCCAACAGCACAATTACTTTAGTATAATGTTTTTTATGTGGCAGATTCTAGCTAACTACTTTATTCACAGAATCAGCAGAAAAGATGAGGGAAGAAAGATAGGAGAAGGCAAGGAATTTTTTTAAAAAAACAGGATAGAAGATGAATAGATAGCACAGAATAGATAGGCTCTGTGAAAATGTAGTTTGTTAATTATCTGTTTTGAAAAAAGTACAAATTGGGCAAAAATGGGCAGCAAGGAGTTACAGACCTCTATGTCTCTTTGTGGCTACTTTATGCCATGTAGTCTCAATTTCTGCAGCCCAGCCCTGGAAACCCCACCCTCAAGATGGCTGCTTATCAAAGAAAGAGCAAAGCATAAAGCAGAGGGTTAGCATTGCAGGGTTGTGGGAGCAATGCCAAAAATAGATTCCCCCCCCCCCCGCTGCTCTCCCTCCCTCCTGAATCTGTCTCTTGGGGGTGGAGCAGGGCATACACTTGTCATCTCTGCACAATCCTAAATCCAGTCTGTTATTTCCTAAATAAGGTGAGGCTGCAGCACAGAAATTCTGCTTCAGATACCTCTGGTCTTCTATGAATACCGTTCTCTGTTAAAAAATGGAGCTTTTCAAAATCTGAAAGACTCAGGAACCATGTAATTGCCATTCCAAGCAGATATATTCTTTAGTTCATTGATTTTATTCCAGAATGCACGTCTCCACATCTTTTTTCAAGTCATTACATCGTATTCCCTTCTCTGTCTCTTATATTGTTGATATAGCTCCAAGAAGCTATCACCTTCTTACCAGACAATCTAGAATTATATTAGGTTAAACCATAACCATTTGAATATATGCCAATATAAAAGGCATTTTTAAATCACAGAGGCGGCGGTGAGCTGGCAGGAAATTGCAAGAACCTGATTTTCCTATCTTTCCATGTTATGCTGGTTGCTGTTTTTCCCTCTGGCTGATATGATGAATATTTATTGTTACAGAGAAGTCATATATTGTCTGCATTAATTCTGAAAAGCTTGCAGAGCATAAACATAGCTTGGAAATGTGTGTGTGTGTAGTACATGGGCAATAAGCAAATCAGTGAATGACTTTCTCTGCAAATATTAAAAATAGTCTGACTTTTTCTAAGCCTTTTCTGGATTAAATTATCCATAAAAACTAGTTGCATATAAAAAAAGTAATAAACATTGCAATTGACAGAAAAGAAGCTAAACATATTACGCTGCAATCTATTCACTCAGCCTTCCTAAAAAAGAGGATCCTTTGTTTAAGCAGGTACTTTCTTCTCTCTTGTGATCTCATGTCTTGTTGCCTGAGTGACAGATGCCCTGAGGTCATATACCTGCTTATGGGATTACAGGGAATTTTTCCTCTATAAACCATCTGGGTCAGTTTTCATGGCAAGGATGCCAAAGGTTAGAGCCTGCCATCAGTTAGGTTTTCACTGTCCTCATGGAAGACCATCCGTGTGATGCTTCTATTTCAATAAATAATATTTCAAATAATATCTAAAATATTATGAAAATAATATTTCTAAATACTTTCCCTCTCCTTCCCTTATTCTCTCCAAACAAAATGTTCTGCTCAGACTATTTCACATTAGCAGCGTGCATTGGATTGGAATGAAGCTTAAGGTTCAAACTAGAGTGGCTTCTTTGGCACAGATTTTTATTAGGCATCACTCCATTTCAACTCTGGGGTTACAGAAAGGTCAGTCAGTCATTGTCAAGCTCTGTATGGCAGTGATGGTTAACCTTTTTGGCACTGAGTGCCGAAACTGGAGTGTGTGCGCGCGTGCCGGAACGCCGGAACCCAGAAGAGAGCAGCTGTCCGGTGTGCATGCGCACAGCAGCCAGCTGCTCTTCCGGGTTCTGTCGTGCACATGCGCATCGGACAGCTGGTCCGACACGCATGCGCATTGGCCACCTGCTCTCTTCCGGGTTCTGGCACACACATCGTCTTCAAAGAGCAGCTGGCCGGCACACATGCGCGTGCCGGGACCCAGAAGAGAGCAGTTGGCCGGTGCGCATGCGCACCGTCCAGCTGTCCGGTGCGCATGCGCGTGACAGAACCCAGAAGAGCAGCTACCGATGGTGCGCGTGCCCACAGAGAGGGCTCTGCATGCCACCTCTGGTTCACATGCCATAGGTTTGCCATCACGGCTGTATGGTGTTCAAAGAGGGGGAGAATACAAACTGAAAAGAAAAACAGTTTCTCTCAACCAAACCTTCTGAAATATCTGAATTATTGCTCACCCTAGGAAGCTATTATCATAGTAAATTCATTACACTCTGTTTAACAGCAATTATTATAACAGAGATTTAGATTAGACTTCTAAAGCAAGTGCTTCAATACTTCCATAATGATTACTTTGTAATTTGAAGTGCTTATTCCTTTCATAATGATCAGGTTTTCCTAAACAATTCCCATCAGATTGTGGTGAAAAACCAAAAAAGACATGGTACATTTAAAAGTCAGATTGCTAGGGACTATCTCAAATTTATTTTAATGTAATTTTATTATTTTATTTATATTCTGTCTTTATTATTTTCATAAATAGCTCAAGGCAGGGAGCATATCTCCTACTCCTTACTACTCCTATTTTTTTCAACATGCCTAAAGCGGGATTAGAATTTGAAGTTCTCTGGTTTCTAGCCTAGTGCCTTAAGTGCTAGAACAAACTGGCTCTCTTATTTAGCAGAATTGGCCCCTTACAATTTGCTCTTTCCTGCAAATTTATGATAAAAATCATAATTTTATCCATTATGATAAAAAAAAAACCCAGTCCCTGATTTTTCCCCATGAATAAATTAGATATCTATAATACATCACCAAAGTCTCTGGGTAGATAAATGAATTCTGCATCAGTACTGTTCAATATCTTCATAAATGATTTTGATGAGGAGATAGAAGGGGAACTTGTCAGATTTACAGATGATACCAAGCTAAGGGGAATTGCCAACATTTTAGAAGATAGACTCAAGAGAATCTAGACAGACTTGATCATTGGCCCTATCCAACAAGATGCAGTTCAGTGATGAGAAAGGTAAGGTCCTGCACTTAGATAGGAAAAATCAAACATACAGGTACCGTATAAAGCAGATGGTACAGCAGTAATAACTGTGAAAGGGATCTTTGTGTCCTAATGGACTACCACTTAAGTAGGAGCTAGTAGTGTGCTGCAGCTGCCAAAAAAAGCCAATACTGTCCTAGACTGCATCAACAGAGGGATAGCATCAAGATTATAAGAAACGATAGTACTACTAAAGTCATTCTTGAAATAGTGTATCCAGTTTTGGTTGGTATGATACAAAAAGATGCTGAGGCCCTAGAAAGAATGCAGAGGAGAGCAATAAAGATGATAAGGTGTCTGGAGGCTAAATTGTATGATGAATGGTTAAGAGAACTAGATATGTCTAACCTATCGAAGAGAAAGGTTGGGGTTACATAATAGCTGTCTTCTAGTACTTAAGAGGCTGTCACAGAGAAGAGGAGGTTATTCAGAGGTGGGTTCCTCCCGGTTCGCACTGGTTCTATAGAAATGGTAGTAAACCGGTGGTGACTTCATGGAGCCGGTTCTGTCGGTGCCTGTCTGTGGAAGCCATCTTTTTTTTGGAATTTTTTTTTTTTGGAAAAAAAATTTGGGGGGGATTTTTTTGCTCGTTTTTGCTTCTGCGCATGCGCAGAAGCCTACCCCCCCCTCCCCGCTGGGCCAGCGTCTCCCGAGGTCACCACCGTTGCAGCCACGGCGGGGACGGGGGGGCAGCCCGGCAAGCTTTGCAGCCACGTGGCACCCTCCTGCTGCCAGCCAGTGTCTCCCGAAGGCTGCGGGGATGGTGGGAGAGGGCAGCCCGGCTAGAAGCTTTCTGGGCCGGTGGCCCCGTCCCGCCGCCAGCCAGCGTCTCCCGAAGGCTGCGGGGATGGGGGGGAGAGGGCAGCCCGGCTAGAAGCTTTCCAGGCCGGCGGCCCCTTCCCGCCGCCAGCGGCCAGTGTCTCCCGAAGGCTGCGGGGATGGGGGGGGAAAGAGAGCAGCCCATCTAGAAGCTTTCCGGGCCGGCGGCCCCGTCCCGCCGCCAGCCAGCATCTCCCGAAGGCTGCAGGGACAGGGGGGAGAGAGCAGCCCGGCTAGAAGCTTTCCAGGCCGGCGGCCCGTTCCCGTTGCCAGCCAGCGTCTCCCGAAGGCTGCGGGGACAATTGAACGCAGATGCCTTAACACGCCCGCTTGTTCTCTTGCTCTCCACCATGGTTGAGCCCACATGGGCATTCTTACTCCGCTGGCTCTGCACCCGCGCTCCTCTCCCGCCATTTGATCCACCCGCACTCCTCTTCCACCCTTTCATCCGGGCATTTCATGAAGGGATACTTTTCCACGGCCATTTAGTTGTGTGGGACATTTAAACATGCGTCCAGGCAGCCAATTCGCATGCCGGAGGGGCGGGGGGAGGTCTCGGAAGTTTGCTTTGATGTGCACGCAAGGAGAGCAGGAAAAAAAGCGGTCCCGTGGGGGGGGTGAGGGACAGGGCATTTCTCTTCACAGCCTTTCAGGAGGCTGCCCCGCCTCCCCGCCCCCACCGCATAATGACAAGTTTAATAAGAAAGTAATCTGGCTTTGCAGCATAGCTGCAAAATACTGCAAGGCCAATATTTACTTCCAAATATTAAAGAGAAACAGCAAGGATGAAACCACAGCTGCTGATTCCAGGTTTCCTTCAAATGGCCGTTCTTTAAAGGGGAGATTCTTGCAATCACAGGGAGACAAGAGATCGGTGAGGAAAAGCGAGTATTTTTGCTTCGTGGTCAAAAAGTGAGAAAGTTGAATCTGGTCCTGCCACAGGTTGGGATAAAGGGGCGGGGGCGAGGTCATCCGAAAACTGAAAGAACACAAGGGACGTCCCCCCTTTGTCCCCCCCCGTCTCTTGTTTTTTAACCTCCCCCCTCTCCATCCAGGCTGGAGGGAAGGAGCGAGAAGGCAGAGAAAGCAGGGGGAGGGGGAGAGGGAGGGAGGGAGAGAGGGGGGGGATAGATAGATAGATCAGGGCAGCCTGGATCAGCTGGCGGCAAGGAGAAAGTCTGTAAAGGGGGGTGGGAGGGGCTGAGCGCTGGAAAGTGAAAGTGGCATCATGGACATCCGCAGGATCCCAGCGCCGAAGCTCCCTCTGGGGAGAAGGAAAGGAGACCCACTAGAGCAGAGGTCTTCAAACTTGGCAACTTTAAGACTTGTGGACTTGAGGTCCCAGAATTCTCTGGCTGGAGAATTCTGGGAGTGGAAGTCCGCAAGTCGTAAAGTTGC
>QLTV01001461.1:319198-329894 GCA_003457575.1 Thermophis baileyi
TCTCTCTCTCTCTCTCTCTCTCTCTCTCTCTCTCTCTCTCTCTCTCTCTCTCCCTCCCTCCCTCCCTCCCTCCCTCTCTTAGAAAGTCTGCCAGGCTGAGGAAAAGTGCTATGGCGTGCTGCGGATGCCCCTTGCTCACCCCTTTGCCTGGCTTCCCTCCTCCCGCTGCTTGCGCTCTCCCTTCCCAGTCTAGCTTGACGCAGGCAGAAGCTCACAATTGCCCTTTCCAAGCCCGCTGTCAGGGTTCCAGATAGCATCTGAAATCAAATCAGAGTCCGAGGCAAAGCATTCCTCTAAATTCCAATTTATTAATAGAGCCATGCTGGCACGGCTGTGAGAAACCCGGATCTGAAGTCCCCGGGGTTTCTCCAGCCAGTTGAAAGTTCAAGCCCTTGTCCCCACACCCCCAAGTCCATCACATGAACCAATCTTCATCTGGCACTTGGCAGGAAACTCCCATCTCCGTGCAGGTGCAGGACAAAGGATGACCTTGGCAATCTGAAAGGAATTTGTTATGGCTACGTACATCCCTCATGCAACAGCCCCTCCCAAATTCCCATAGCAAAGCCTACATTCTAAAGCATAAATGTGGCAGGCCAAAGTCTCTAATAAAATATGGCTTCGGCCTGACACACACACACACACACACACACACACACACACACACACACACACACACAGAGCTGCAGGGAATAGTTGACCAGAGATTAAAGGTTTCCTGCAGCCATTCTGAGCCCTCCCACAGAAGCTGAGCCCACATGTTGACCAAGATCTTACCCGCCTTCAGCATGTCCTCAGCCATGGAAGTTCCCTGGGCAGCTTGGGTCAAGCACTCTCTCTCAGCCTAGCCTACCTCACAGGGCTGTTTGGGGGAGATAAATACCCATGGAGACCACCTAGACCTCCGGGAAAATAAAGCCAACTTTTTACCCATGTGGATTCGCACAAAGGGTACCCCTTCCAATGGATTAGGTATTGTAATTGACTCCTAAATATTCTGGAGTCTAAGATTTTTTTTAACTTCATAATGGGTCTCCCCTTGTATTACTACAGGGGGAGGTGGAGGTTGAGTTTGGGGTCTTATATTGGACGTAGTCACTGGTTTTAGTAAGCTGCCATGGAATACTGGGTGGATTTTCCCCAATATTCTTGTCAATGCCAGCTGCACAGTGACAGGGTTGATAATCTTGACTATGGGGAAAGGCCCTAAGAATTTTGGGCCCAGCTTTTTGCTGGGCATTCTCAATCGGATGTATTTAGTGGACAAGAAAACTTTATCCCCCACTTGGAAGGGGGGCTGGAGTGATCGGTGTCTGTCTGCTTGCTTCTTATAGGCTTCTGCCGCTTCAGTTAGCGCTCTCTAGGTGTTCTCCCATCCTTTCTTCAGTGTTTCTATCCACTCAGTTAGGGACATCGAAGTGGGAGCTTCGGTAGGTAGTTCTGGCATTGGTACGAATTCCTGGCTGCTGGTGATCTGGAAAGGGGTCAGTCCGGTGCTGCTGTGGACAGCATTGTTGTACGCTACTTCTGCAAATGGCAGCAGCTCCGCCCAATTGTCTTGTTGATAGTCTACATAGCAACGGATGTATTGTTCCACCATTGTGTTTGCACGTTCCGCGGCTCCATTTGTACTCGGATGGAAAGCCGAGCTGAGCCCTTGCATGGATCCAATTGCACGCAGGAATTCTCTCCAGAACTTGGCGGTGAATTGTACACCTCGGTCTGAGATGATTCTTTTAGGGACTCCATGTAAGCGGTAGATGTGCTTGAGGAACAGTTTAGCTAGATGTCTGGTTGACGGAAGTCCGGAGCAGGCAACGAAGTGGGCTTGCTTGGAAAACAGATCAATCACAGTCCAGATCACGGTGTTCCCTTTACTGTCTGGGAGCTCCACTATGAAATCCATGGCTATCTCTTCCCAGGGTTTGCTGGGATTCGACATTTGCTGCAACAGTCCAGGCGGTTTGGACTGGCGCAACTTTTCATATAGTCTTCCACCTCGGATTTCATCTTTGGCCACCAGAACTGCCGTTGCGTTAGGTAGAGGGTTTTGAGGAACCCAAAATGCCCTCCTAGCTTGGAGTCGTGACTTCGTTGGAGCACTTCTAGCCGGAGGCTGGCAGGCACGTATAGCTTGGATCCCTTCCAGGCTAAGCCTTCTCTCATTGTCAGGATCTCCTTGTTGTCGCTGAGCCAGGGGTCATTGGGCAGAGCGGCTTGTAATTTTGCGGTCCACTCGTTCTGGCTTCATGCTCTGTTGTCTGGCTTGGCCCCTGGTGGAGATTGGGGTGGCTAGTTCCCCTTCTGAGGGAGGGGTGCCTACTGCCTCCTCTGGCGAGGGGGGAATGACCAAGTGGAATTCTTCCTCCCTCTGGCTGTCGTATTGTGGTTTTCTAGATAACGCATCAGATAGTAGGTTTTTCCCAGCTGGGATGTGCTTCAGTTCGAATTTGAATCGTCTGAAGTATTGCACCAAACGTACTTGTTTGGGTGAGAGCTTTCTGGGGGTTTTCAGGGCCTCGAGGTTCTTGTGATCTGTCCACACCTCAAACGGTACCTTGCCCCGTTCTAGGAATTGTCTCCACGTGAGCAGCGCCCAACAAACAGCATATGCTTCTTTCTCCCAAATGGCCCATCTCCTCTCAGTAGGTGTGAGTTTTTTTGACACATATGCGCATGGCAGGAGTTGGTCTTTCTCATCTCTTTGTAAGAGCACCGCCACCACCGCTACGTCACTGGCATCCGACTGGATTATGAACTGCCTGTCTGGGTCAGGGTGCTGCAGGATTGGTTCTTGGGCGAAAAGTCGCTTTAGCTTTTCGAACGCCTTTTGGCATTCCATCGTCCAACCAATTGGCTGGTTGGGCTTGGGCTAGGTGGGCGACTGGCCAGTCTTTAGCAGTTCCGTCAGTGGCAGCACCACCTCGGCGAAGGACGGGATGAATTGACGGTAAAAGTTTGCGAAGCCCAAGAAACTTTGTAGTTGCTTGCGAGTGCGTGGGGGCTGCCAATCTAGCACTACTTTCACCTTTACGGGATCCATCTTTATTCCCTCGCTGGAGATGCAGTACCCCAAGTAGACCAGGGAGGTCTTATGGAATTTGCACTTGGAAAGTTTTGCGTATAGTTTGGCATCCAGAAGCTTCTTTAAGACTTGTCTCACTAGTTTCACGTGCTCCTCCAGCGTTTCACTGAAGATGAGGATGTCATCCAAATAAACGAGCACCCCCTGGTACAGATGGGGGTGGAGTATTGGACTGCAAGGCGGTGGGCCCCTTGCAGTCCAAAGGGCATGACTCTGAATTGGAAACTTCCCAATGGGCAGTTGAACGTGATCTTCCATTCATCCCCCTCCCTGATTCTTATGCGGTAGTAAGCTTCTCTCAAGTCTAGCTTGGTGAATATCTTGCCCTTGGACAAGTGGTTCAGCAAGTCCTTCATGAGAGGGAGGGGGTAGGTGTTTTGCATGCACACAGCATTGATCCCACGAAAGTCCACGCACAATCTGACACACCCCCCCCGTCTTTCTTCTCTTTGAAGAGTACGGGAGCGGCGATTCTCGATTTTGCCGGTTGAATGAACCCTCGTTCCAAATTGAAATCGATGTACTTCCTTAGCTCCCCTAGTTCCTTTGGGGTCATGGAGTACATCTTGGGTTTTGGGAGCGTAGCCCCCAGCTCAAATTCTATAGCGCAATCCGTGGGCCGGTGAGGGGGAAGGTAGTTGCAGTCCTCTTCACTAAACACTCCCTCTAGGTCTCGGTATTCTGCTGGCACCTGCTGGGAGCCTGGGGGCGTGGCTTCAAGCACCGGGGTGGCCAGCTGGGGACGGTTTGAGTCCAGGGGTGTCGGCTCTCTCGTGTTGCTCTGCTTCCCTAGTGGGGGCGTGGGCCCAATGTGTAGGCGTAGCTTCCGGTACCCATCCTCCCACTTTATGGTGGGGGTCCACTTGTCTAGCCACGCGAGCCCCAGAATGATTGCTTCAGACATCTTGGGGGTGACTATGAACCGGATAAGTTCGTGGTGGCGTCCCAGCTGCAATTTTACTAACTCGGTGATGAGAGTGGCGGGGGCCCCCCAATCAGCGATCCGTCCAATTGTTGGAAGCGGATTGGGTTCGCTAGGGGCCTGGTGCTGATCCCTAGCTTATCCACCACTGCCTTGCTGATTAGACACCTCGAGCAGCCCGTGTCTATTATGGCGTCTACCGCACCCTCCTTCCCCATCCCCCGCACCGTGACTTTTGCCTTAATGAGGAAGGGGCAAACGGCTTCACTCACCATCGGGTCATCTTCGGCACTGTTTCCTTCGTCCCATCGCAGAGCCGATTCCTCCATTGGCGATGCCTCCATATCGTCAGAAGGTGGAGGGGACTCCCCCGCTTGGAGTCCCAAGCGCCCCGGCTCCGGCGGTTTCGTGGGCCTCCTCCTGGTCCCAGGGGTTGGCGTGGCCCGTGACGGCGCAACTGGGGCTGGCACCAGGCATTCGGCAGCCCTGTGGCCGGACTTACCACACCGATAGCACTTCACGCCTTGCGTTGATCCAGGGCTAGGGGCAACTTGTCTTGGGGGAACCCGGCGTCACAAAGGCCTTCGAGCTGGGTGGTCTGCGGGAGGTTTTTTTCGACCATGGATCACGTGATCCAAGGTGATGGCGGTAGCATACCACTCTTGGATTCGGCAAGGGACCCCTCGGATTTCACACGCCTCTTTTAGGTCGGGATCCAGGGTGCCGCGGAACGTGTGCACTAGGAGCTGCTCGGGCCAGTCTCGCACTTTCCCAGCTGCTCTTCTGAACTCCCACACTAACTCTTTCACCGGGCGGCCCGCTTGCTTCAACCCCTGGATCTGCTCTTCAGCTTCCACTTGTTGGCCCACATCGTGGAAACGGACCCTCATTAGTTGGATGAATTCGTCCACATCATCTAGCTCTGGGGCCGCTTCGTCATGGAGCTCTGCCACCCACTCTGCTGCCTCCCCCTCATTCATTCCCTCGGTTATCTTGTCAATTAGCTGTCTATCCGACTGGAATTGCGTCCCGTGCTCATCAACATAAGCCCACACTCAGTGGAGGAAGTAGGCCAATTTCTTGGGATCCCCATCAAACGTGGCTCGGAATCGGAGGGGTGGCTCCCGGGCCGGTGGGGCGGTGGCTTGCATGCGCGCGACCGGCCGAGCGATGGCTGGTTGCGGGGGCCCTCCGATTAGCCCCCCTCCCAGCTGCACCTGTTGGCCTGCACCCCCATCAGTGGCTGTGCGGCCGGAACTGGCATCACGGGGGGTTTCTGCGCCATCCCAAACCCCGGCGCAGGGTTAAGAGGTAGAGGGGCCCCTGGCGTCCATGTGCATTGTGCCCATCCCACTCCGGGGAAGAAAGCCCATCCAGGTGGGGCTTGCCATGGCAGCACGATGCCGAGGTTTGGCAGCTGGGCAGGGGTTTGTGGTCTCCACGCTCCCTGCTGCCAGAGGGGCGGGCTCCCTAGGCTGGCCTGGTGAGTTGCCCGTGGCTCAGGGTGAAGGGTGGTCCACGTAGGCTTCGCCCCGGCGTAAAGGTCCTCCGGGGTCCCACTGGCCGCGGTATGGAAAGAGGCTGTGTCCCCACTCAACTGGGGCCCCAGGTGCTTCCTTGGGAAGGAGAACGTGGGTTGGGCCAAGTTCCATCTAGTGGCTTCAGGTCTCGATTGGGGATTCGTCCAACTTACGCTTAGTCGGCCAAATTGGTCGTGGAGATCCATCAGCGATTGACTGCGAGACAGCGGCTGGGATCCCTCGCCTTTGGACCGACCAGTGAGCATGATCTTCTGTTGCCTCCACTCATGGGCCGTGGCCAATTCCGCGCCCAGGTGAGGCTCCCACGCTCGCTTGGGGGAGGACTCATCCCCCCAATTGCTCTTCGAGAGGTCCGCTCTAGCTGAGAGAGGGGCTCAGGGGGCGGCTGCTTGCACCGAGCCCCCGACTGGCATTCTCTCTCCGCGGCCTCCATGGCAGCGGCAACCTCGGGGGAAGGATAGTAGTGGACGCTGATGCTCCCAATGGAGTCGTCCTCTACTTGCCCCCCTGCTGCTCACTCCGTCTCCTCCGGTTTCTCCTCCATCTTCCCTGAGTCTTCGCGCCGCCTGTTGCCGGGTCGGTGCTGGGGCTCAGGACCCCGAACAGCGCCCCGAGGCTCGGGGTAGCTGGATGAGTTTTTTAAGAGAGATCCGGGTTAGTGTCAGGGTTCCAGATAGCATCTGAAATCAAATCAGAGTCCGAGGCAAAGCATTCCTCTAAAGTCCAATTTATTAATAGAGCCATGCTGGCATGGCTGTGAGAAACCCGGATCTGAAGTCCCCGGGGTTTCTCCAGAAGCCCTTGTCCCCACACCCCCAAGTCCATCACATGAACCAATCTTCATCTGGCACTTGGCAGGAAACTCCCATCTCCGTGCAGGTGCAGGACAAAGGATGACTTTGGCAATCTGAAAGGAATTTGTTATGGCTACATACATCCCTCATGCAACAGCCCCTCCCAAATTCCCATAGCAAAGCCTACATTCTAAAGCATAAATGTGGCAGGCCAAAGTCTCTAATAAAATATGGCTTTGGCCTGACACCCGCTGTTGGTGAAGCTGGGTGCCAGTGAGGGCTGGCTTTTTGCCTAGGTCTGTCCGGCTGTCCGGGGGGGAAAACGGCTTCCTCCCCAGGCCCTGCGCCGAACAAGCACCAGCACAGGATGTCAGGATCGCCTGCCTCCCCAATGCCTCTGCCTCCACCTGCTGCTGGTGCCAACAAGCGGAAAAAGACGAGCAAAAGTCATGCTGCCAGCTGTGCGCGGTTTGCTCCATCGGCCAGCTAGGAAAGCAGGGGATGGACCTGCGCGCAACTCCCACGAAACCTTTCCCTCTCCTGCTGGGTTAACGCGCAGCTCCTCGCCTTCACTCTAGCTCCACCTCGCTCCACCTCACTCACAGAGCCCTCACTGCCCCCCCCACCTGGCCCTCTTTTGACTTTTTGGCTCTGCTGCAGTCGGAAAGGAGGCTGTGCTTCACTTTCAGCGCACGCTGCTCTCCAAGCACAGCTGCGCTTGAGGGGTGTAGGCAGAACGTCCCACAGCCAGGCTTGTGCGCCAGGCAAGCTGACCCTCCAACTCGCAGAACTGGCAGAAGCAGCATGTTTCAATTCCTCAGAAGCTGCATTTTTGGCACACGGCAGGATTCTGAGGAGCTTCATTCTCTTCTGCACAGAGAGCTTATTACTGGTAGTGAGGGCTTACGGAGGATGGAGGAACGTGCACCAGTTTACTTTTCATGGCAACCAGCTTAAGAGCACTGGGTGTGGGAGAAGAGAGAGAGAAATTCTCTTGATTCCTGTGCATGTCTTTTCACTTTTCACTAAGTTTAAATGTGTGTGTGTGTGTGTGTGTGTGTGTGTGTGTGTGTGTGTGGTGGGGAACGGAGCTCTTCCCGAGAAGAGATACGGCAATTGCTGTGTATTTTCATGGCAGCGAGAAGACTCGGGAAGAGCTCCGCTACACACACACACACACACACACACACACACACACACACACACACACACACACACTCTTACACAGACACACACATGTGTTGTTTATCTACGTATCTACCTCTACACATACACAGGCACACATATGCATCTCTCTCCCCCCCCCCCCGCACTACGCTGCTACACACTGATCAGAACAGGCCTTTTTCCCCTCCTCCCTTCTGCAAAGGAGACACTATGCATCCCTCCACACTTCGACTTAGCAGTATTTGCGCTGCCCCAAGGGGCGGAAATGCCAGAGAGGCCGGCGGGCAAGGCCAGTAGTTAGCGAGGGCTCTGCATCCGCCTGCCCGGTCAGGTTGTGGGAGAGCCGGGGTCGAAAGACAGCCAAGCCTTGCCATGTCCCCTCCCCAGGCAGCACATTGGCCAAGCGCGGTGGGCCTGGAGCTACTGGTCTCCCACCCCCGCCGTCAGCCTTACCTTCTCAGGCCAGGTGAGGAGTGGCTGGCTGGGCCTTGGAGGGGAGGGGTGAGGGGTGCCCACCTGCAAGCCACTGCCCACGAAGAGGCCGCTAGGGTAGCCGCACAGCACTAGCAGCAGCTTGTGGATCATGGCGCCGCACAGGGACCAGGCCTGCCTGAGCCCCACTCTGCAGAAGCCCCAACGACGCCCCCAGTCTCCTTAGGGCAGAGCCGGCTCCGGGTACTAGACTGGCCCCCTGCGAAGCCTGTTGTCTGCTGAGGAGCCCAGCTGAGGCCTCGCCCACTGCCCGCTGAGGCACGCCTGGACTCCCGTTGACGAGATGGGGTCCTTCAGGCACTTAGCTTGGCCGCCTGTTTAGTAGCTCCAGACCCTCCCTCCAAGTGCCTTGTAAGAGCTGCCTTGGGTTTTTGCCTGCGCTTGCTTGGAGGGGGCTGGGGGGCTGGTTAGAGGAGTGGCGAGATGCCAAAATGGCCTCAGGAGAGGCTGGCCAAGGAGGGGCGAAGGATGGGGCCAGCCAGTGGTAGGATCAGCCGGTTCGTCGAACTGGGCCCAAAGTTAACAACCGATTCGGCCAAACTGGGCCGAACTGGCTGAATCCCACCTCTGTCCCTGTTCCAATTGGCTGGCTGGAAAGGCTATGCTTTGGGTGGTTTCATTTCATATTGGTGTTTTTTTTTAAGTCAAGTTTTTATTTATTTATATGTAAGTATTTTGAATACAGTGTATTGTCCGGGCATACCATTTTACAAAAAGGAAAAAAAAAAAGATAGCACATATACTGATAGCAATAATAATATAACAAAATAATTCTAACCATATTTATAATTATATTAGCTTGTTTATGTTCCTATTAAATATATTGGCATACATATAATTATAAACAACATTCATATTTTACTTAAACGTAACAATACTCTTTCTTCATCTAATTTCTACCTCTTATCTCTAACCATTGATAAAACCTATTCCACGTTAAATAGTATTCTGTGTCTCCTTTATCTTTTATTTTCAATGTCAATCTATCCATCTCTGCACAGTCCAATATTTTCTGGATTATATTTTCATCTGGTGGGGTGTTCTCATTTATCCAATATTGTGCAAATACGATTCTCGCTGCTGTCAATACATGTAACATTAAGTATATGGTCCCTTTGTCATACTTTTCTAGTATTATACCTAACAAAAATATTTCTGGTTTAAAATCTATGTGTTGCTTAATCATCTTCTCCAACCATGTATGTATTTTTGTCCAATATTTTCTTGCCTTCACACATGTCCACCACATATGACAATAAGTACCTGGAGTCTGATTACATTTCCAACATTTGGCGGACATGTTGTTAAACATTTTTGCTAACCTAGCCGGTGGCAAATGCCAGCTATAAAACATTTTGTAAAGATTTTCTTTATATGCAGTAGCCATTGTCAGTTTACAGTTTCTATCCCAAAGTTTTTGCCATTTGTCTAATTCTAGCATATAGCCAAAGTTTTTTGCCCATACTATCATTGTTTCTTTTACTTGTTCATCTTCCATTTTAAAATTTAGTAAATAATTATATATTTTCCTTATCAATTTTTCATCTGTCCCTAATAACACCTTGTCGAGTATTGTTGGTTCTTTATAAAAAACCCATGTTTTCGCATCTTTCTCGTATCTCAATTGTATTTGCAGGTGTGGCCACCAAGCTAAATCCACCCCTTGGTTTTGTAATTCCTGTCTTGTTTTAAGTTCCCCGTTCTTATTTAAAATGTCTTTATAGGTTACATTTTTTTCCAAATTAACAACATTTGGATGTATCAATGCAAATGTAGAGAGCCAGACTGGTATTTTCATATAATTTTGTGATTTGATTTTTTCCCATACTAAAAATAAAGCATTCCTCACATAGTGTCTTTGAAAATATCTGTGTGCCACGCTCCTTCCATACCATAAAAAGGAATGCCATCCTAATTGGAGATCATGTCCCTCCAATAATAGTAATCTTCTATGCCTCAAATTTATCCATTCTTTTACCCATGTAAGTACAGATGCCTGATAATATAGCTCCCAACCCGGTAGCCCAAAGCCCCCATGTCCTTTAAACTCCTGTAACGTTTTCAATTTTATTCTTGCTTTTTTTCCCTTGCCAAATATATTTCAAAGTCATTTTATTTAATTCTTCAAAATATTTTTTCTCTAGTTTTATCGGTATGGTTTGAAATAGGAAAAGTAACTTCGGTAGTATGTTCATTTTTATAGTAGCTATTCTCCCTATCATTGAGAGTTGTAAGTTCTTCCATTTCTCCAGGTCCGACTTAATTTGTTGCATTAACTTTGTATAGTTATCTTCTTTAATTGTTACACATCTTGCTGTTAGATAGATTCCTAAATATTTCACTTTCTTTATATTGGGTCTGTCATCTGCACCTCTATAACTGTCTGGTTTGGTTCCACAGACTTCTGAGGATAATTAGAACTGCAGAAAAAGCAATTGCTACCAACCTGCCTTCCATTGAGGACCTGTATACTGCACGAGTCAAAAAGAGGGCTGTGAAAATATTTACAGACCCCTCACATCCTGGACACAAACTGTTTCAACTCCTACCCTCAAAACGACACTATAGAGAACTGAACACCAGAACAACTAGACACAAGAAGAGTTTTCCCCTGAACGCCATCACTCTGCTAAATAAATAATTCCCTCAACACTGTCAAACTATTTACTAAGTCTGCACTACTATTAAGCTACTC
>QLTV01001461.1:346020-361273 GCA_003457575.1 Thermophis baileyi
GTGTCCGTGTTTTCTTTCTTTCTTTCTTTCTTTCTTTCTTTCTTTCTTTTTTTTTTTCTTTCTTTCTCTTTTTTTCTCTCTTTTTTTCTTGTCTCTCTTTCTTTTCTCTCTCTCTCCCTTTCCTTCCTTCCTTCCTTCCTTCCTTTCCTCCTTCCTTCTTTCTTTTCTTCCTTCCTTCTTTCTCTTTCTCTCTCTCTCTCTTCTTTCTTTCTTTCTCTTTTTCTTCCTTTCCTTCTTTCCTTTCCTCCTTCCCTTCCCTTTCCTTCTTTCCTTTTCTTTCTCTCTCTTTCTGTCTGTCTTTCTTTCTTGTCTCCTTTCTTTCTTTCTCTTCTTCTTTCTTTCTTTCTTTCTTTCTTTCTTTCTTCTTTCTTTCTTCCTTCCTTCCTTCTTCCTTCCTTCCTCCCTCCTTCCTTCTTTCTTTTTTCTTTCTTTCTTTTTTCTTCTTCCTTCCTTCCTTCCTTCCTTCCTTCCTTCCTTCCTTCCTTCCTTCCTCCTTCCTTCCTTCCTCCCTTCCCTTCTCTTCCCTTTCCTCTCTCTCTCTCTCTCTCTCTCTCTCTCTCTTTTTTTCTCTTTCTCTCTTCTCGGTGGCAGGAGAAGGAAGAAAGTGCTCTGGGACTGGGAGGACGGATGGCCCAGCCCGGCAGCGGCGCGTCCCCTGTCATGTGCCATTCTAGAGCGCCGTTGCCACCACTGCCGCCCCTCTCGCCCCTGGCTTCAGCACCGGGACCAGCAAAGAAGCGCAGTTGAGCGGGGCCGGGACGTTAGTGCAGGAGCGGCAAAGAGTTCAAGGCAAGCGGCGGTTTGTCTTCATGCATGGAGGGCAGGCAAGGGGAGGGCAGGGGTTCCCCCGCCCCCGGCGCCCCTCCTCCGCGCAACCTGCTGCTGCCGAGCAGTCTCCTTCACGCCGCCTGCTTTGCTCGTGGGGCGGATGGGCTGGAACTTCCGCGCTTCTTTGCTGGCGAGGTTTCTCCCCAAGTGGCAGAGCTCTCAGAGGACGATGTTTTGCCCAGCCTGGAAGTTGCTTCTGAAGTGTGGAGAGGCTTCGCTTTTTCTCCTCCCCAGTGAGCGAAAAGCTGGCGGGCTGGCAGGGTCGGGGGGCTGCAGGCCTGGGATTCGGGGGGGCGGAAGTTTTGCTCCTCGGAGCCTCAGAGCCTTTGGAGCAACTCCCGGCCCTTGCACACTAAAGAGTGCAAGAAGTTGTTAATTGCCACACAATCATGAGAAGTGTTTTTTTACTGTGCAAGGGCCGGGAGTTGCTCCAAGGCTCTGAGGAGCAAAACCTCCGCCCCCCCGAATCCCAGGCCCGCAGCGAGCGGATCCGCTGCCCGTGCTCTGGTTGCCCGTGGCTCTGGATATGCCTCCTGCAGTCTTGCCCGCCATTCGATTCGCCTGTTCCTCAGGTTGGGCAGCCCAGCTATTGTCAGCTCGGCTCTGTTTGGCTTGGGCTGCTCCTGCACTGGGGCCAGAGGGGGCTTGTGGGCTGGACCCTGCTGGCCCGCCAGCTTTTCGCTCACTGGGGAGGAGAAAAAGCAAAGCCTCTCCACGCTTCAAAAGTAACTTCCAGGCTGGGCAAAACATCGTCCTCCGAGAGCGCCGAGCCTCTCGGTTGGGGAAGATGGATCAGGGCGCCCTGAGGTGTTTTTCCCCCACCCGGGCACGGGAAGAGGCGAAGGGCAGGAGTGGGTTCTAACTTACCTCACTGCCGGTTGCTTCCTCCTGCGCCGCATGGCCGCGCCTCGTGGAAAAAAAAAGTTGAAAATAAATGGTGATGCATGCACAGTGCTGGAAACTCGGCTTCTGCACATGCACAGAAGAAAAAAACCCGAAAAAAATTCAAAAAAATTCAAAAAAAATTCAAAAAAAAAAGATGGCAGTGCCCACGGACCGGCATCGACCGAACCGGATCCGTGACGTCACTGTGACATCACCAGCAGGTCGCTACCGGTTCGGGCAATCCAGTCCGAACCGGGAGGAACCCACCCCTGCTTTAATTGAGACAAACTTTTTAGTAGGCATGTTATATTGCTGACTCTCATTTAGTTACAATTCCAAGATCCCTTTCACACATACTATTAATCCTATACAGACAGTCCTCAATTTATGACCACAATGGGAACTGGAATCTTGGTCATTGAACAAAGCAGTCATTAAGCAAGACTCCCACATGACTGCTTTGCTCAATGACCACAATCCCAGTGCCTCTGGTTCTAGTCATTAAGCAATCTCCTGGGTCTTTAAGCAGATGGAGTGAAAGAGCTACCTGTTGAGTTCAGTTCCCCTCCGTGGGGGGGGGGCGTGCAGTGGAGTTGCAGGAATGGAACTCAGATCTTTGGATTCTCCACCTCTTTAGAGAAATTTGGCTCCCCTCTGGGTGCAGAAGATAACTGTTTTGGGAGGATGCAGGAACAGAGCTTGGATCTTCAGGATCTATTTCTTTATTCTACCAGAGGAATTTGGCTCCCCTCTGTGCACCAAAGAGAACTGCTCTGGTGGGCTACAGAAAAGCAGATAGGACCTTTAGGATCTGAGCTCCTTTTCTCCACACTGTGGAGAGGAGTTCACTGTGGTCGGTAAGCAGCTCTTTTAGCTAGCCAACAGAGACAAGAGGGAGTTCTCTTGGCAGGCAGCAGCAGCTTGCAACCTTCTCTGATGGCTTCCCCACTGACATTATGGCATTCTTGGCCTCCTTGGGGAGGCCAAGAGAAAAGATTGCAAATGGCAATCACATGATCACAGGGCGCTTGGCAACAGGTCGCAAGTGCAAAACAGTTTGCCAAACAGCCAGATTACAATCATGTAACCATGAGACAGATGGCATGACATTTAATAATGGCTAGAAGTGCTTTACAAGCCGCAAAACACCCCTTCCAAGGCCATCAGGACTTGTACTTGTGAATTTGGTTTCTTTTTCCCAAGAACTGACCATTTATTTCTAGAAATTTTCATTCTTCAGCCTATCCAGATCTTTTATAATTTGTTTCTCTCATCCAGAATATTAGCTATCCTGCTAATATTCTGCCATTGGCTACTCTGATCAGTTTTTAATCAAACACACACACACACAAAGTTAGCAGTATGTTCCTCACAATTTTCAAAGGGAGAAATTATTCTAGCCCCAGAATTTTTGGGAATTGGGCAGCATATAAATTTGATGAATAAAAAATGTCTACAGAGAGCTACTCTGCCAGTCTTGAAATAATTATGTCAAATTATACAGGTAGTCCTCGACTTATGACCACAATAGAGCTAAAAATTTCTGTTGCTAAGTGAAACATTAGTTAAGTGAATTTTGCCCTATTTTACGACTTTTCTTGTCACAGTTATTAAGTGAATCACTGCAGTTATTAAGTTAATAACACGGTTGTTAAGTGAATCTGGCTTTGCTTGTCAGAAAGTCACAAAAGCCAAGACACTGCAACCATCATAAATACGATTCAGTTGCCAAACATCCGAATTTTGATCATGTGACCATGGGGATGCTGCAATGGTTGTAAGTGTGATAAATGATCATAAATCACTTTTTTCAGTGCTGTTGTAATTTTGAACCATCACTAAATGAACTGTTGTAAGCAGTAATGGGTTCTAAATCCCGTTGCTACCGGTTCGCGCGCACGCTCGTGCACGCAACACTTCTGCGCATGCGCAGAAGCGTCCCAGGTGGGTGGGCGGAGCCTCCTGCCGCCGCCGCTACCGGTTCGCTGAACCGGGAGCAACCCACCGCTGGTTGTAAGTCGAGGACTTCGTGTATTAAGAAATTTAAAGACTTTGAAAGGTAGAAAAACCTACAGCCTTCCTGGTTAGGAATTCGATCAACTGAAGTTATAGATAGTTCTCTACTTATAATTATTCATTCAGTGACTGTTTGAAGTTACAATAGTATTGAAGGATTGGTGGTTATGACTAGTTCTCAGAGCATTCCCCAGAGTCATGTGATCATGATCTGAGCACTTGGCAACCTGTTTGCATTTACAACTGGTTACAGCACCCCACAATCACATGATTTGCAACCTGTATGAAAATGAATGTATTACCCAAGATAAATTATCTGTTGGTATCAATTCCAATTCCCGAAAAAAATTACACGAATGACAAGAAACTGGTTAGCAAATGTATATGGAGTAGAAGACAAAACTAGAATTTTACAAAAGATGGAGGCAGCCTTGCTCTTCCAAATTTCAAACTGCATTACAGAGCAAGCTGTTTGTCATGGTAACAACAAAGTGGATTCAATTCCTGCACAGTAAAATGTCAATAGTGGAAGGAGCTGGCCTAGCTAACAGGTTCCACAGATATTTATGAAACAAGGACAAAAAAGAAGATAAAAACTTAGAAGAGAAGAGCTTCATAAAAATGAAAATATTGATAAAGAGCTTGATAAAGCGAAGCTTGATAAAGGTATGGCACTCCATAAGAAAACTCCTAAATGTTTTTCATGTTGGAGACAACTATATTAAGAAATGTGTAATTACCCAGGCCCTATGAATAGATTAAAGACATACAAGAATTACTCAGTGAAGACTGGAACACACATTCTATAAATTGACACAAGAATAAAATCTGATCTCAAAAAATGAGGGAGGGAAATGAAGAAAAATGACAGAATTTGAAAAGCTTATTTAGAATCAAGACCCCTCTTAGACTACATATTTTAAACTGCTACTTAGATATGATACAGAGACAGAACAAATAAAAACATGTATGATAAACTGGATGCAAAACTTCAAAAATAAAACAAAACAACCCAGTCCCAATACAACAATGAGAACAGTGGAAAAAAATCTATGGAGCAAACAGCAATTTATGGTTTGAGAGAGAACTAGAATAAAATGTTTTACAGACAATATACAGCTCTTCAATGATTGCCAGAATAAACAAATCATATACTATACACTAATGCTCAAAGTTTGAGGATCAAACAGGGTGAACTTAAAGTACTAGTATATGAGGGCAGATATAATATACCATATTTTTCAGAGTATAAGACGCACTTCCCCCCCCTAAAAGAGGGTGGAAATGTTGGTGTGTCTTATACACCGAATACAGCCATTTTTGGCCTCCCGAAGCCCCGTCCCATGTGAAAACGGGTGCGCAGAGGGTTTGGGAGGTCTGCAGAGTGCTCCTGGGGGCTGGGGGAGGGCAAAAACACCTGTTTTTGCAGAAAACGGGTGAAAAACATCTCATTTTTCACAAAAACAGGTGTGCAGAGGGTTTGGGAGGTCTGCAGAGTGCTCCTGGGGGCTGTGGGAGGGCAAAAACACCTGTTTTTGCAAAAAATGGGTGAAAAACAGCCCATTTTCCACAAAAACGGGGTGTGCAGAGGGTTTGGGAGGTCTGCAGAGTGCTCCTGGGGGTTGGGGGAGGGCAAAAACTTTTTTTTCTTACTTACCTCTTCGAAATTTTGGTGCATCTTATACACCGGTGCGTCTTATAGTCCGAAAAATACGGTAGTTGCCATTACTGAAACTTGGTGGGATGAAACTCATGACTGCAATGTACTGCTGAAAGGATATAAACTGTTCAAAAAAAAAAATAGACCTAACAAAAGAGGAGGTAGAGTTGCATTATATGTAAAAAATCACTACACCACTACAGAAATGCATAAAACCAAGAATGAAAGCTCCCTTGAATGCATATGGGTTAATATAAAAGGAAAAAAGAATGACATTGCTATAGGAGTATACTACAGGTCACCCAACCAAGCAGAAGAAATAGATCAACTTTTTGCTGATTGGTTAACTAATGTGTGCAGGAAACACACCAAAGTAACAATTGGGGACTTTAACTACCCTAATATCAACTGGGATACAAAGTCTGCACCAAGTGGCAGGTCAAACAGGTTCCTGATGAGCCTAGTTGACAACTTTGTCATCCAAAAGATAGAGGAAACTAGAAGGTCAGCTATATTGGACTTAATTTTTTACTAATGGAGATGGAATGATAGAGGGGGTTGAAGTTGCAGCAACTTTGGGGGAGAGTGAGCATATCATATTGGAATTCAATATAATGCAGAACAAAATCAAACTAGAGTCTTAGACTTTAAAAGAGCTGATTTCAACAAACTTAGAAAGAGCTTGGGAAGGATTCTTTGGACGAAGACGTTGAAGGAGAAAACAACTCAAGAAGCTTGGGAAACTCTGAAAAAATAAGATAATGAAAGTCCGGTCTATCACAATACCACTAAAAAAAGAAAAATAAGAGATCCAAGAAGAAACCAGCATGGTTGCATAAAGAACTCTGGTAAACTGTAAGACAAAAAGAACAAGTATAAAAAATGGAAAAAGGAACACATAATTAAGGGAGAATACTAGCACATAGCCCAAATCTACAAAGATGAAGTCAAGAAAGTTAAGGCTCAGAATGAACTAAGACTTGCAACAAATGTCAAAAGTGTAGGAAGAAAAATCCATCTGGTTCAGTTCCAAGCCAGGAGAAAAGCACTGGAAATAAAAAGGAGGCTGACTGGAAAGAAGGATTCTGTCAGGTCCCCATAGAGCCCTATCGGGACGCTGCCATTTTGGGGGAAGGAGGAAGCCTTGGTATTTTTATGATCTGTCACTTGCTTTGGTTCTTCTTTACTTAGATGTATCTTCCTGGAAAGGGGAGGGGGAAGGTATGAGCCTGGGCCCATCTGTTTTGTCTCAGCTCCAAAGAAGACGAGAGTGCAACGCCTGAGAACAGCTCCTTATCACCTTCTCAGCTCAAAGTTCTCACAACAACTCAACATCTGGTGATTGGCCCGCATCGGACTGAACAGTGGGGAGGGGTTTTGATGAACAACTTTTAACCTAACATTTTAGTGCAGGAACTTTAGATCTTTGCTATCACTGTCTCCCAATAAAAGTTCCTGTTGAAATGCTATCTGTTTCAAGAGTTCTGCTTTCTTGAGGGGAGCGCTGAGGCAAGACCTTACATTAGGCAGGATCTGCAAAGTGGTCAACCCGAAGAGGCACCTGCCTTACCATGAGGACTGTGCACAGGGCAGAAAGCACGAAGAAGCTGAGTGCTGGGGAGAGACCTCCACCAAGGCTCAACCCAATGCAACTTGCAGCGAATGGATGGAAGAAGCAGCCACCCTGGAGGACCCCGTGAAGCCGAGATGGTCTGTCAGCATGGGGAAGAAGGAAGACTGGGAAGGAAGGACCAAAGGAGTCACCCTCACCTGAGGCAGCCGGCAGCATGGCTGGAGATGGGAGATGGACGCACTATATGATGATGACAACCTGGATGAAGAGTCAGACCACACTGATCGGCTCATGAAGCAAGCGATGCACTTCATGATGGAAGCTTTTCAGAATCTGAAGACCTGAGAGGCCATGGCCCGCATGGAAGGAGGCGATGGAGAGCACGGAGAAGCCGCAGACAGAAGCGGAGAGTCCCCTGTGCCGGGGACGTCCGCAGGTGCTGCTGGGACTGCAGACAGAGCAGCCACCACACCGGTTAACCCCCCTCGGAGAGACCCAGGTGGCACGAACGTCGAGAGAGCTGGGGGGAGGAAGAGCCCCACAGCCAGAATGAAGCCCCCCCCAGGCATCAAGTTTGATGCAGAGCCCAAGCAACTGGGATTCTTCCTTGCCCACGTCCTCACCTACATGCTGGAATATGGACGAGGCTTTCCCACTGAAGGGGCCAGGGTCAGGGTCGTCACCCTGGCCCTGGAAGGAGCTGCTGCACGGTGGATGGTGACCCTCCATAATGCCAATGCCCTGGAGCTCCACAGCTTCGACCATTTCATGACAGCGCTGAGATGGAGATTCGAGGATCCTCTGGCCAATCACAAGGCCAGGGATCATATCAAGACCATGAGGCAGGGTCACCGTCCTGTGGCCAACTATACTGAGGAGTTCCGGGACCTAGCCTGCTGCTTAAACAGAAGACATCCTAGTAAGCTGTTTCAAGGATGGCCTGAACGATGATTTGTACCATGCCTGCATTGCCAGAGGAGTCCTGAATCGCTTACTGGTAGACCCTCGCAGAGGAGGTTGAAATCGATCAGGCAAGGAACCAATACCGCTCCGGCAGGGTGTGGAAGCGATCTCCACCCGAGAGAAAGAGAGAAGTTGCCAATTCCCAGACAGCGCTGGCACGCTCAATGGCCTGCTTTAAGTGCGGTAAGGAGGGTCACCAGGCTACCGAGTGCCACACAAAGACCCCAGCCCAAAAAGATCACCTGCCTGGAGGGAAGCTGACCAAACCCTCGCAACGTGCCAAAGACACGGCCCTGAAGAGCACCGAGGTTGTGGAATTCCATCACTCCCCGAAAATGGAAGGGGGGACTCCGACCCCATTGGAAGAAGAACCAGGGCCTTCGGACAGTGATTTCGATGATGAACCCCTGGTAAGTGGGCCAATTGAAGTGGTCACCCTGTTGATCCCCAACTTGGGGAAGAAAGTAATGCTAAAGGCCTTACTAGACTCAGGATGCACCAGGTGCCTTATAAGCCCAACCCTGGTGGGAAAGTTGGGGGTCAACCTGAGGAGATTAAAGAACCCAATCGCTTTCTGCCAGCTAGATGGGTCTGTCGCAGGGGGTATCCTGGCCATGTTCACCATCGAACCCCTGGAGCTAACTATGAAAGACCATTCCAAGACTCTGACTTTTGTCGTAGCACCAGGCATGGAATGGCCCCTTGTTTTAGGGCTAACCTGGCTAAAAAAGTGGAACCTGTGGGTGGACTGTAGAGCAGGGCTTCTGAAATTCCCAAAAGGACAGTGCGCCCCGCACAACAGCAATCCCAAGGTGAGAGACAGGCCCTGCAGAGAAGTGGTGGCTGCTTCAAAAGGCAAGCAACTACAGGGCGTACCCTGAAAATACCAGAACTTAGTCGAGATGTTTAGCGAAACGGAGCTCGGATGAGCTCCCGCCCCACCACCCCACAGACTGTGCCATCAAGATTGTCCCCATGGCCAATTTACCAAAACCAAACCTGTATTCCATGACTCCAAGGGAGCTAAAAGAACTGCGAAATTTTATAGACAAAAATCTAGCGCAGGGTTTCATTCAACCCGCTAGACCCAAGGTAGCTGCCCCGGTATTGTTCCGGGAGAAGAAGGATGGTTCTCTTTGTCTGTGTGTGGATTATAGGAGTCTGAACACAGTATGCGTGGAACACATACTGTATACCCCCTCCCCCTCATGAAGGACATGCTGGCCCACCTCTCAAAAGGCAGAATATTCTGAATACTAGACTTATGGGAGGCCTATTACCGGATCAGAATTAAAGAGGGGGATGAATGGGAATCTGCCTTTAACTGCCCCCTAGGGTGTTTCCAATTCAAAGTTTTCCCTTTTGGACTACAGGGAGCCCTTACCATGTTCATGTAGCTGATTAATGAGGTGGCTCCATGAACACCTATACAAGGGGATTTTGGTGTACCTTGATGACATATTAATTTACACCAAAATGAAAGAGGAACACGTGAAGTTGGTCAGGGCAGTCCTGAACAAGCTCCGAGCAGCCAAACTGTACGACAAATTCCACAAGGACAAGATAGACTACTTGGGTTACTGAATCTCCCATGAGGGGGTGGAGATGGACTCAGAGAAAGTATGGGCGGTGCTAGATGCGGCACCTCCCTGCATCAGGAAACAACTGCAGAGTTTCCTCGGCTTCCCCAACTTTTGCAGGCAATTCATCCCGTCGTTTGCTCAAATTGCCCTCCCTGTTACTAATTTACTGAAAACAAGAAGGGTGGACAAGCTGAAACCCAGCCAACCCATAAAATGGACAATGGAGTGCCAAGCAGCATTTGAAAAGTTAAAAAGACTTTTTTCCACTGAACCGGTGCTAAGGCACCTGGACCTGGAAAAGCCTTTTGTCATCCAAGCCGATGCCAATGATGTAGCCCTCAGGGCTGTACTACTTCAGACGAACACACAGGGCCAACTGCAGCCTTGCACTTACATCTCGAAAAAATTAACAGACTGAGCAATGTTGGGCGGTGATCAGTGATGGCAAACCTTTTAGAGACTGAGTGCCCAAACTGCAACCCAAACCTACTTATTTATCGCAAAGTGCCAACACGGCATTTTAACCTGAAATACTACCTAAAATAATTATAAGGCAGAGTTCAGCTAATTGTTCTAAGAAAAATGTGATAAATGCACTTTTATGCCCCTTCATTTTTTTACCTGCTTTTGAAATATTACGTTTAACAACAAAAAGAAAAGCTTTTGTAATATCGTTTCTTGGTTTTTCTCTTCATTTTCTTATCCCAATTTTCTCTGTATATTTTTACTTCTTTTCTTGTTAAAATAAAATAGTTTTAATTTCTATTATTGAAAGAGACATCCTGTCAGGCCGAAGCCATATTTTATTAGAGACTTTGACCTGCCACACTTTATGCTTTAGAATGTATGCTTTGCTATGGGAATTTGGGAGGGGCTGTTGCATGAGGGATGTCTGCACGTAGCCATAACAAATTCCTTTTAGATTGTCACGGTCATCCTTTGTCCTGCACCTGCACGGAAGGAGATGGCAGTTGCTGCCAAGTGCCAGATGAAGATTGGTTCATGTGATGGACTTGGGGGTGTGGGGACAAAGGCTTGAACTTTCAACTGGGTGGAGAAACCCCTGGGACTTCAGATTCGGGTTTCCCACAGCCGTACCAACATGGCTCTATTAATAAATTGGAAATTAGAGGAATGCTTTGCCTCGGACTCTGATTTAGTTTTAGATGCTATTTGGAACCCTGACATTTGGAAGCCTTCCTCATAACTAAATACCCATCAATTATTTATGTGGAAGAAAACTGTATCACCATAAAACGTCCTGTCCGGGACAGAAGAAGGGACAGTCTGAGCCTAGATATCTTTGGTTACAAGCCAAAAAATCCAATTACCTTTGGACAGGAAATTCAAAACAAGAAAGGGGGGAGGGCAAAGCTATTGGTACATGGCCTGTATCTTGCAAGAAAAGACAAGGTTAGGGATACTTTGAATCCACTGTATGGAGACCAGATAGCTTTTTTTGTTCTGCTTGCTTCTTTGTCTGATGAGTGGTTCCAATAAAGAAAGGGGCGTTGGTCTTACCTGATACGCCTCTTCTCCGAAATGTGGATATAGCATCCAGGAATGGGTTAATCCGTCTGCTCTGTGATTGGACTGAGTGAGTCTGTCAAGTTGTTTAAGTGCCTCTCTTGTTGCTATGCTTGGCAGTTTGAAACGAAGAAGCGAAGAGACAGATCCCGTTGTGCCACAGTAATCGAGTACATTCCTCCTCCACGACATCAACAGTCTATGTAGACCAAACTGGGTGGGGCTGGATGCTATATCCACATTTCGGAGAAGAGGCGTATCAGGTAAGACCAACGCCCCTTCTCCCTCATAGTGGATATAGTATCCAGGAATGGGACATACCAAAGCTGGCTGTCCAAATGGGTGGGCCAAACTGGTAGCCAGACTGTTGCGGAGACTCTAGTCCCTAACGACCTGCTGGAGAACCCTCCTGCCAAAGGCAGCCTCAGCTGAAGCAAACACATCAATCTTATAATGCCGCACAAATGGTGATGGCAACGACCAGGTCGCAGGCCGGCAAACCTCCTCCAGAGACGCCTGGGTCGCCCACGCTGCCGATGTAGCGGCGCTCCGCGTAGAGTGGGCCATGATGCGTGCTGGTGCCTGTTCTGACTGCAATTCGTACGCTTTGGAAATCGTGGAACGTATCCAACGACCAACCATAGAAGGCGACACCTTACGTCCCATTGATGCCAGCTGGAACGACAGAAAAAGCGACTCCGACTTGCGAAATCCAGCTGTCCTTTTAATATAAATTCGCAATGCCCGCCGTACGTCAAGGGTATGCCAGCGCTTCTCAGATTGGTGAACGGGACGCGGACAAAAGTTCGGGAGGACAATCTCCTGCGCCCGATGGAACCACGTATTCATCTTCGGCAGGAAGGCCGGATCCAGTCTCAGAACCACTTTGTCCGAATGAAAAATACACAAATTGGATCTGACCGACAAGGCCGCTAACTCGGACACCCTCCGGGCTGACGTAATGGCCACCAAAAACGCCACTTTACAGGAAAGGTGACGTAAGGTGGCCTCTCGAAGTGGTTCATAGGGCGAGCCCATCAGGGACTGCAAGACAGTAGGTAGATCCCAAGTAGGGTAGCGATGGACAACCGGAGGGGCGATGTTGGTCGCACCCCGCAGGAAACGCCGGATGTGCGGGTGAAGCATCAACGAAGCAGCCCCATCGCAAGACAAAACTGATGACAGAGCCGCTACTTGTATACGCACAGTATTTGGGCTGAGCCCATTGTCCAGACCATGTTGGAGAAAAACGAGAACGTCGGCAATCGACGCATTCAATGGAACGATGGAGGCCGTCTCACACCACCTGCAAAAGGCCCGCCACGTAGCATCATATATGCGGGTTGTTGAAGGCCTGTGGGAGGCTTGCATCATAGCGATGACTTCAGATGGAATCTTGTCCTACCTCAGAGCGACCTGCTCAAGCGCCAGGTGGTCAGTTTGAACCACTGAGGGTTCGGGTGGATCAGTGACCCCTGGCTTAGCATGTCCAGCCTCTGAGACAACCTCCAGGGAGGAGATACAGAGAGAGTCTGCAGATCCGCAAACCACGGTCTGCGAGGCCAGAATGGCGCTACAAAGATGACCTCCGTCTTCTTGAGAAGAATTTTCCGGATAACACGAGGAATCAATGGCAGTGGCGGAAACGCATAGAGAAGGCCTTTGGGCCACGGGACTCAGAGGGCGTTGGTCCCCATAGCCTCCGGCGCTACAAAGCGAGTGAAGTAGGCGCCGATCTGGGCATTGTTTGGAGACGCAAAGAGGTCTATCTCTGGCATCCCGAATTTGTCCGTCAGCTCCCTGAATAGAGCTGGATGTAATCGCCACTCGGCTTGATCTAGCGATGACTGGCTGAGCCAATCGGCTTGAACATTGGCGGCACCCGAAATGTGGTCTGCCCATAGGGAAAGCAGATGTTCTTCTTCCCAAAGGGCTAGCTTGCAAGCCTCGGTCATCAGAGCTCGGGATTTTGTGCCCCCCTGACGGTTGATATTCGCCTTGGCCACCACATTGTCGGTCATCACCAACACATGGTGCCCTGTCACCAGTGGTTGGAAATGGTGCAGGGCGAGGCTAATTGCCCGGAGCTCCAGCCAGTTGATGGGATGCTTGCATTCTTGCTCGGTCCACTGACCTTGAACCATGTGAGTCTCCATGTGAGCATCCCAACCAGTCAAACTGGCATCCGTGGTCAGGGTCAGCCGGTCTGGTTCCCAAAACAGGCTTCCGTTGAGAAGAGCCGGCGATCGCCACCAACTGAGGGACGCAATGACATCTGGAGGGAGGTGCACCTTGGCCGGGGAAGTGCCTCTGCCGGACCTCTGAAATGGCAAGAGAAACCATTGGAGGCTGCGGGCATGAACCCGGGCCCAGGGCACAATGGCGAAGGTGGACACCATTTTTCCTAATAGTGTGGACAAGACCGAAATCTGCGCCGACCGGTCTCTCTGGATGTGTGACACCAGTGCCTGGATACTGGTCTGTCTGTCGGGGAAGAGATACACCCTACCCTGCACTGAATCTATTATTGCCCCCAAATGGAGTAACCTGGTAGTAGGGGTGAGATGGCTTTTCTCCATATTGATGGAGAACCCATGGTGTCGCAGGACCTGGATGGTAGTCTGAACATCCCCTCAAGCCCGCAAGAGAGAAGACTGGACCAAGATGTCGTCCAGGTAGCACTGGACATGCACAGGAACAGCCCTCAATACTGCGGCAAGAGCCGCCAACAATTTCGTGAATACCCTAGGCGCAGATGACAACCCAAATGGCATCGCTCGGTACTGGTAATGACTCCCAGCAAACTGAAACCTTAGAAATTGTCTGTGGTGTGGTACAATAGGCATGTGTAAGTATGCCTCTGTCAAGTCAATGGAAGAGAGGAGATTGCCCTCCCTAACGCCCTCCAAGATAGAAGAAAGTGAGTGCATCTTAAACCGTTTGTAGATGACATAACGGTTGAAAAGTTTCAAATCAAGAACTGCTCTCCACCCCCACCCCCCCAAGGTTAGGCACGACAAACAAGATCGAGTAGAATCCTTATCCGTGCTGATCCTCAGGGACGGCCTCGATGGCATGGATATCCAGCAAATGCTGAATAGCTGTCTCCATGAGGATCCTCTTACCCGGAGCTCTAGAGACTGGACAGTGGAGATAGAACCTCGGGGGAATGGAGCGGAGCTCAAGAGAGAGACCGGATCAAATTATCTCTCGAACCCAAGCGTCCGAAGTGGACTCCTCCCATCGGTCCGCAAAATAGGCCAGCCGGCCTCCGATGGGGTGCTCAGGGATACACTCACTGAGGGCGCCGGAATGAATGACCTCCTCCCCCTCGAAAGGGCCGTTTCGATTTAAATGGGCGCCCCCTGACGTTGCCTAGGCCTCTGATTATAAAATCCTTGTACGTTGTACAATTTCTTCTCCGATGAGGAAGGAGTGGGACCCCCGGCAAGAGAAGACCATTGCCTGGCGATAATGTCCACGAACATCTTTGGCGAGGGAACTACCTCAGCCTCTGACGTGCGCTCCAGGAACAGAGGGTCCGTCAAGTCTTGCCCCGGCTGTTGCTCTGGCTCAGAGTTGGGGGGCACCAAGCCGGCTGCAATCTTGGCCTTGTGTAGTAAAGGCCGGAAGAGGTGGATCGGAAACAAGCCAACGAAAGACGGCTGTTCAAGTTGTACACCTTCATCTTCCGACAGTTCCAGGTCCGATTCGTAGTCACGGGCAGAAGTTTGAGACTGATTGTCTCCCACAGACTGGTCAGATCTCTGATCCAAAGACTGGGCGTAGTCCACCACAGCAAGGTAATCTGGACAATGACCGTGTGTAAGAAGGTTCCGGCATCGCCCTGACCCTGTCGTCTGAACTGCTGAAGTCCTTCTGCAATCCCCCGCCTAATCGCCTCCACCACAATAGCTTTCATATCGGCCGGCACCACTGGTCTGGCTTCATCCAAGGGACGAAGGCCTGCGGACGTGGGAGTAAAGGTGGCCTCTGGCACTGTAGCCCGCTGGACAGCCGTCACCGTGGTAGCATCTGACAAAGCGAGGAAATTCGCTCCCGGACCCCAAAGCTGGCAATCGGAGTTAGATGCAACAAGAGATGAAGATGCAAAGAAAATAGCTGACTTTAATCGGGAGAATGATAAGGCTTTAAGCATAATTGGACTGACACTGAATGATCAGCAGCTAGTCCATATTCGTGGCGAAGAGTCTGCTG
>QLTV01001461.1:405287-419069 GCA_003457575.1 Thermophis baileyi
GTTGGAATTAGTTGTTTAACAGAGTGATAGCATGGGAGGAAAAACTCTCTGTGTGTTTGTTTTGGCGTGCAATGCCCTGTAGCGTCTTCTTGAGGAAAACAGTTGAAACAGTTTCTGTCCTAGATGTGAAGGGTCTGTGGATATTTTCACAGCCCTCTTTCTGGCTCGTGCAGTATACAGGTACTCAATGGAAGGCAGGCTGGCAGTAATTGTTTTTTCTGCAGTTCTGATTATCCTCTGAAGTCTGTGTCTGTCTTGTTGGGTTGCAGAGCCAAACCAGAAAGTTATAGAGGTGCAGATGACAGACTCAATAATTCCTCTGTAGAACTGTATCAGCAGCTCCTTGGGCAGTTTGAGCTTCCTGAGTTGGTGCAGAAAGAACATTCGGTGTTGTGCTTTTTTGATGATGCTTTTGATGTTAGGTGTCCATTTTAGGTCTTGAGATATGATAGAACCTAGAAATTTGAAGGTCTCTAATGTTGATACTGTGTTGTCTAGTATTGTAAGAGGTGGTAGTATGGGAAGGTTTCTCCTAAAGTCTACCACCATTTCTACAGTTTTGAGTGTGTTCAGTTCCAGATTGTTCCGGTCACACCATGAGGCTAGTTGTTCAACCTCCTGTCTGTATGCGGTTTCATCGTTGTCTCGAATGAGACCAATCACTGTTGTATCATCTGCAAACTTCAGTAGTTTAACAGATGGATTGTTTGAGATGACACAAATATTAATTGTCAATGATTCTTCATTAAATTTAAGGGCTGTTTTCACTTGAGTTCTGTATAGCAAGTCTGTACTCCTCATTTTTTTTTAGTTTTTTATTTATACATTTTCCTTTAACATATATAAGTGCTTAATAAGCAGTGTATTGTTTGAGTCAATTCACAAATAGTATAGTAATAACAATAACATTCTTTACTTATATATAATAATATTCTTCCAATTTCTAATTTCTACCTTTATTATCTAACCATTGGTAAAACAAATCCCAAGTCAAAAAGTATTCTGTGTCTTCTTTGTCCTTTATCTTTAATGTTAGCCTATCCATTTCTGCACAGTCTAATATTTTTCTAATTATATTTTCCTCTGCAGGAGTTTCCTCATTTTTCCAATGTTGTGCAAATACAATTCTCGCTGCTGTCAAAACATGTAATATTAAATATACCTTCCCTTTATCATATTTTTCTGGCAGTATACCTAACAAAAATATTTCTGGTTTTAGGTCTATATGTTGTTTTATTATTTTCTCTAACCATGTATGTATTTTCGTCCAAATTTTTTTTGCCTTTGGACATGTCCACCACATATATATGAGCCCGGTATGTAGTTACATTTCCAACATTTGGTGGACATTTTTTTAAACATCTTTACTAGTCTTGCCAGCGGCAAATGCCACCTATAGAACATTTTATATAAGTTTTCCTTACGTGCAGTTGCCATTGTCAATTTATCATTTCTATCCCAGAGTTTTTGCCATTTGTCTAATTCTATTGTATATCCAAAGTTTTTTGCCCATACTATCATTGTTTCTTTCACTTGTTCATCTTCCATTTTTAGGCTTAATAAATAACTATATATTTTCTTTATTAATTTTTCATCTGTTCCTAATAGTATCCGATCAAGTTCTGTTGGTTCTTTATAGAAACCATATGTTTTAACATCTTTCACATATCTTGATTGTATTTGCAAATGTGGCCACCATGCGAGGTCCACACCTTCGTTTTGTAGTTCCTGTTTAGTTTTTAATTCCCCTTTCTCATTTAAAATATCTTTATACGTTACAATTTTTTCCAAATTTATAACATTTGGATGTATCAGTGCTTCTTATTCTCGCCCTTTTCCCTTGTCAAACATATTTCAAAATTATTGCATTTAATTCATCAAAATATTTTTTTTCTAGTTTTATAGGAATCGTTTGAAACAAGAACAGTAGCTTTGGCAAAATATTCATTTTTATAGTTGCTATTCTTCCTATCATTGACAACTGCAAATTTTTCCAATTTTCCAAGTCAAGTTTAATTTGTTGTGTTAACTTTATATAGTTATCTTCTTTAATAGTTGCACATCTAGCTGTTAGATAAATTCCCAAATATTTTACCTTTTTAACTACCTGAAGGCCTATTTTCATTGTCAGTTTATTTTTCTGTTTATTTGTAAAGTTTTAGCTAGTATTTTCATTTTTTCTTTATTTATTCTCAGCCCTGCTACTTCTCCATACTCCTCAATTTTTTCCATTAACTTAGGGCCAGATTCCAATGGTTCTTCTAAAATAAATACCAGGTCGTCTGCAAATGCTTGTAATTTATATTTTTCTTTTGTTATTTCCAAGCCTTTTATTTCTGGATCCTGTTCTAATACCTCTATTTAATACTTCCAGTGTTAATATAAATAGTAATGGGACAGCGGACATCCTTGTCTTGTGCCTTTTTTTAATGTTAAAGTTTGCCGTTAAGTCCCCATTCACTATCACTTCAATTTATATGCTAATCATCTTCCTGGTTTATTAGTGTTTAAAAAAAATTGTTTTGCTCTTTTGATTTGTTGTGCCAATTCTTCTTTTTCCATTAGATTTAATTTGTGCTTTATTATTTCCATTTGATTTTTTAAGTTTCCCTTCTGTAGCTCTTTTTGTAATTCTAATTCAAGTTTTTTGTGTTCTTCTTCTAATGTCTTTTGTTGCTGTCTTTTTTTCCTATTTTTTCTCGCTAGGTAGGTTATGGCTAGACCCCTAATATATGCTTTGGCTGTATCCCATAGGTTTTGCAGTGAGGTCTGTTTTTTTTTGTTTTCCTTGAATAAGAATTCCATTTCTTTAACTGTTGTTTGTATAAATTCTTTATCTTTAAGTATAGATTGATTCAATATCCACCTCAACCTTTTCTTTTGCCCCTTCCACCTTACTTTTATTGGATTATGGTCGGCCCATACATTAGTTTCAATCTCTATTTCTTGCATATTTTTTCTCAATTCTGATGACATCCATATCATATCAATTCTAGACCATGATTTGTGCCTATTTGAATAGAATGTGTACTGGTTTTTCTCTGGATTTACTTCTCTCCATGTATCCTGTATACATGTTTCCTCTACCATTTTAAAGAAAGCCCTCGGAAGGGTCTTCCTTATTTTTTTCCCTGATTTCCTACTTCTATAATCAAGTTTCGTATTGACAATTGCATTAAAGTCTCCTACCACACAAATGTTTTCATATTCCATTTCAATTATCTTCTTGTGAAGCTTTTTATAGAATTCTTCGTGTTTATTGTTTGGCGCATATATTGCTATCAAAAGTATCTGTTTTTGATTTATCACTACCTCCACCATCAGGATTCTTCCTTCTTCATCTGTATATGTCTGTCTAGAATTTATTGTTTCCTTTATATGTAATACTACCCCTCGTTTCTTTTTCTGTGCTAATGAGGAATATAGCTTCCCAATTTTTCGACACTCCAGTAATTTGCTATGCTGTTTTTTTTATGAGTGTCTTGTAGGTAAATTATTTCTAGTTTTAATTTTTGTAATCATGTTAATTTCCCCCCCTTTTCATAGGAGAATTCAATCAATTTATATTAATTGAGAACATCTCAATTTCCTCTTCCATCTTCTTTACTTATATATAGGTCTTATTCTCCTAGTTGCCCTTACTTGTCTCTGATCTTTCGCTCTTGCTCCTTCTCATTTTGCTCTCTCTATTTCGCTTTCTTCTTGCTGCATGTTCCTCTCTTCACTTATTGGTTCCTCTCACCTCTCTGGATCCTTTCCTCCTTGTACTTTTTGTCCATCATTTAAACTAAAGTAGTTATAAAATTCCAATGCTTTCTCTAACGAGTCCAATCTGTATCTTTTGCCAGCCCAGTTGACTAATATTCCCTCAGGTATAAGCCATATAAAGTTTTTTTGTTGTTAGATGTGAAGTCGTGTCTGACCCATCATGACCCCATGGACAGCGTTCCTCCAGGCCTTCCTGTTCTCTACCATCCTCTGGAGTCCATTTAAGCTCACGCCTACTGCTTCAGTGACTTCATCCAGCCACCTCATTCTCTATCGTCCCCTTCTTCTTTTGCCCTCAATCTTTCCCAGCATTAGGCTCTTCTCCAGTGAGTCCTTCCTTCTCATTAGGTGGCCAAAGTATTTGAGTTTCATCTTCAGCATCTGGCCTTCTACCTCACTTTTAATCAATTTCACGGTCAAAAATTAATATTGCTTCCTTAAGTCTCTAACCCTTCTAGGGATCTGTTTCAGTACCACAACTTCTTTCCCTCTATATTGCAGTGTTCTTCTCTTCCCTTTCTAAGTATTTCGTCTCTTGTTGTTTTTTTAAGGAATCTCACATCTACCACCCTTGGTAGTTTATGTCTCCTCGCATAGCTTGTATCTAAATATTTCATCTATCTCTGCATCTAATTCTTGTTTTCAAATTTTTAAAGCATTTGCCAACAACTCTATTATCATTTCTGAGAAATTTTCCTCTTTATCCTCTTCTATGTTTTGAAATCTTAAAAAGTAGGCCGCCTTTTCCATCTCCAACATTATAATGGTTTCTTCCAAGTCTTTGTTTGCTTGTGTTAATTTCTGGTTTATCTCATCTACTTTTTTCTCAGCTTCTTCTTATTTCTCCTCTATTTTCTGGATTCTTTGTTCAATTTTTGTCATCATTTGCTGAAAGTTCCCTAGTCTCTCATCCATGCTATGGATCTGTTCCTTCATTTCTCCCAAGTCTCCCTTCATTTCTCCCAAATCAGTTTTCATCTCATTGTGGTTCTTTGCCATGGCCTCCTGAATAGACTGAAGCACCATCTATATGTCTTTCTGGAATGTATTCATTTTTTCCTGTTGTAACATAGCGTCTATTGTTCTTTGGCTTGATAGGCTTGAAGCAGCTGACGGTGGTGGTGTGGATGTTTTCTTGCCACTTCTAGTTAAGCTCGATACACTTGTCATTTTCTCTTTTCTCTCTATTCTATCATACTCATCACCTTAACCTCTAATCTTAAATCTCTTACATACAGAAAAGACAATAATCCCAATAATCCCAAATAGCCCACCCAGGCCACAATGCTCTAGCAGTCCAAAAAGCTAAGGTACCAAAGAGAAAGCACCAAAGTCCAGTTCACTCAGTCACTAAGTATTTCTTCAAAGCCAATTATATTTTGTAACCCATAAAATCAATCTGTTAAGGGAGTAGAAGAAAAATTCCTTTGAACTCAGCAATTATATCCTTGACATTCCGGTTGGTGTCGGAGCTTCCAGTTGGTGTTGCAGCGACATGGACATGGGTTAGTGGGGCTCCACGAAACCCAGCTGATTTCTTCTTGCCAGGAGGTCCTACGGGGCCAAAGCCACCCTGGAGGGGTGGTGAAGATAGGAGGGGCTCTTTGTTGATCGTGAGGGAACAGCGGTTTCCTCGCTAGATCCAAAGAAACTCTTCTGACCAGTGGCAGAGATGACGGCCATTATGGCCAGACCAAAGCTGTGACAACCAGGATGAGAAGAAGCATGTACTGTGTCAGAGTATATTCATGAACTGGAATAGGGCTTAGTAACAAGGTCAGCCAATGTATAGGCTGTTAGGACTCTGTCCAAACGGTTGGGTTGGTTAATATAAACAAGCCACAAATCACTGTTTATATGTATATATGTAATATGGCTTTAAATGCATTGGTGCATTCTGACTGGCAGTAACGGCCATAAGAGGGAGCTAGAGAACATGGTTAGTACGCTCTCTCTCTTTTGCTGATTCATTGCTGAGTGACTTCGTGTCTGAAAAGTAAGCGCTGTGTGTAGATAGCTATCTGTGATAGTAGAGAACTCTTTGTTTGCTGATTAAGAAAAAGAAAGGCTGGTAAGAAGACTGCTGTAATTCTGAATACTGACTGATAGAACGTGTATGAATCGGACTGTTATTTGGACTGTGCTATTTCTTTAAGTAAACTACTTTTGTACACTTTAACGGATCTGTTTATTGACTGAATCATTACTTATATCTACTGCAACATTATGGTGAACTGTGCAAGCCTTCAGGGCTCTGAACTGGAATAGGACATAGCAACAAGGTCAGCCAATGGGGCCTGTTTGGATAGACATGGTAACAGGTCAGCCAATGGGGACTGTTTGGTGACCCAGACAGCTAGGAGCCTGGGCGTGGCTTAGGTTCACTGAACTATATATATATGAGTGCTTCTGTGATTCTATAGCCTCTGTATTATATCTTGCTTCTGTGAATATTACTTCTGTGTCATTGATTCTGGATTCTGCTGTATGGTATTGTATATAAAGACATTTTCTTATATATAATTGAATCCTACTGAAGTTCATTTACTTGTGTGCTGGTCAGATGTGCTGCAAACTCTGACAGGTTATGGGCCCAGAGCATACAGAAAGACTGAATTGTAATTAAGCTGAAGGACTGCCTGTGTTTTAAAGAGAAACCAGGCAGAGAAAGATTGCAGGATGACTGTTGAATTCAAGGAGAGCTCTCTGCCTCGTTTGGGACAGAAGAATTATATTATCTGGGCTGCAAAGATGGAATGTTTCCTGAAGGCTAAGGAGCTCTGCACATGAAGTCTGGCTGAAGTTGAGAAGTGTGCATGTGAGTGTGTCAGCATGCAATATTGTACAATTATCAAGAAAATTATACAGAGCCGGTCTGCAACCAGGAGAATCTGTGGAGCAGCATTTGGTACAGATGCAAACTTTATTTGTTGAATTAGAACAGCGTGGAATGCATATTCCTGAATCTCAGAGAGTGCTGTTGGTGTTAAACAGTCTGGATGAAATGTGGGACATAGTTTATGCAGTGTTTGAATGCAAACCAGAGCAGGAGTTGCGTTTGGAGGCCTTAAAGGCTTGTTTGATTGTTGAGGAGAACAAGCGCCATTTTAGACAAAGCCATGAGGAGAAATTCCTGAGGTGGGGGCCCAAGGAGCAGAGAGAGAAATGTAACAGACTGGCTGTCTGCAGAGAGCAGAGCAACAGACAAGATGTCTGGAAAGAGAAATGTACCAGCAGATTACAGCCCAGCAACAGAGGTGATGCTTCATTTGTGGTGAAAAGACACATTTGCAGAAAGACTGTTTGCAAAGGAAAAACTGTTTGCAAGGAAGAAACTATTTGCAAGACAGAAACTGTTTTCAAGGTAGAAAATCAGCAGATGGACAAATTGCTGTGGCTATTGCAATAGCAGAGACAAATGGTTAATAGACAGTGGGGCAAATCAAACACTTGTTAATTATTCTAAATTGTTTTACAGTATGGATCCAGCTGCTGGAGATGCAGTAGCCTTGGCAAATGGCCAGAAGGCTAAGGTCATTGGAAAAGGTAGTGTGCAAATTCCATATCTGGAAAAGAGGTTTAGTGATATATTATTTGTGCCTGAAATGGAGCATAATTTATTGAGTGTCTCTAGTTTAGACAAGCAAGGATTTGAGACCACATTTGCAAATGGGAGGTGTCTCATAAAGAGAAATGGGAATGTATGTGCACAGGACATAAAAGAGGATAATCTTTATGTGTTGCAGGGACAAAAGGTTCAATGTACACAAACATTTGGAAATGTGCCACAACATGATTCATGTGTTCATCTCTTGCACAGGAAGCTTGGCCATGCCAGCTTCCAAGTTTTGCAAAAGATGGAACAGTTTGGAGAAGGGTTAAATTTAAAGGGATGTAAGGCATACTTGGACTGTGCAGTATGTAAAACATCAAAGTCCAGGGGAATGCAAGCCAGTTTGGGAGGAGCAAAGTATACGCTGGTCATTGTAGATGACTACAGCAGGTTTGGGTTCTGCTATTTACTAAAGAGTAAAATAGAGGTGCTACAGAAATTTAAGCAATGGGTAAGCTTCGTAGAAAGAAGATATAAACAGCAGGTATGCCAGCTACAAACTGACAAAGGTTCAGAATTCACGTCAGCAAGTTTTCAACAGTGGTTGGGACAGTTAGGAATAAAACACAGACGCTCTAATCTATACACAGCAGCTGAGAATGGTGTTACTGAGAGGTGGAATGGAGTCTTACAAACAATGGACTCACTGCTGGAGGATTCTGGTCTGAGCAGGTCATATTGGGGTGAAGCCATCTTGACTGCTAATTATTTAATTAATAGACTGTGGAGTTCCTCAATTAATGATACTCCATATGCAGTGCTATATGGGAGAAAACTATCTCTGGCATATTTAAGAGTTTTTGGAAGCAATGCGTGGGTGCGTATTCCAAAAGCAATTAGAAGAAAGGGACAACCAAAGGCTAGAAAGGTTTATGGGCTATGAGCCAGGCTCAAAGAACTATCGTTTTAGCGATGGGAGCAAAAGAATAGCCATTTCCAGGTCTGCTAGCTTTGCAGAGCAAAATTGGAACAGAATTGATGCCAATTTTTGGAATGATCCACTTAGTGATGGTGATCCACTTAGTGATGGTAACTCACAGTGATGGTAACTCACTTAGTGATGGTGTCAATGTTCAGGGAGGAGAAGCTGAAAAAGATATGAAGCAAGAGAGGGTTGAAACACAGCAGCAGTCAATGCCACGCAGGTCAGAGTGATGGAACAAGGGGATTCCACCTGACAGGTATTCTGCCAGTAAAGTTAAAGTGTGTAATGTATGGTATGAGCCAAGGAACTATAAGGAAGTATTGGCATTACGTAAATTTAAACAAGTAAAGTGCAAAGAAGCCATAGATGAACATAGAGTGTTCACATCTATGACTTTGCCACAGGGGTGCAAAGCCATAGGATGCAAATGGGTGTACAAAAGGAAGGTACTACCCAACAATGAAGTCCAGACCAGACATAGCTTGTGCAGTAAGCATTCTAAGTCGCTTCACTGCTGCACCAACCCAATTGCGTTGGATAGGTATAAAAAAAGGAATTCTCAGGTATTTGGAAGGAACTGTGAATGTGGGTCTTCAAATACAGGTATCTGAAGAATATTAAGGTAATTGAATTTATGTCTATTTCAGTTATGAAGGGAGGAGTGTCAGAGTATATTCATGCACTGGAATAGGGCTTAGTAACAAGGTCAGCCAATGGGGCCTGTTTGGATAGACATGGTAACAGGTCAGCCAATGGGGACTGTTTGGTGACCCAGACAGCTAGGAGCCTGGGCGTGGCTTAGGTTCACTGAACTATATATATGAGTGCTTCTGTATTATATCTTGCTTCGGTGAATATTACTTCTGTGTCATTGATTCTGGATTCTGCTGTATGGTATTGTATATAAAGACATTTTCTTATATATAATTGAATCCTACTGAAGTTCATTTACTTGTGTGCTGGTCAGATGTGCTGCAAACTCTGACATACTGACAATGTGAAAGCAGTGTACTTGATCTGGGTGAGACCTTTCTATTTTCTACTGTGGAGACTATTCCTCCGGAAAAAAAGCTTTGAAAACTAAGACTCTTTTGAAGAAGGAGGAAGGGGTTATTCTCCCTCCTCCTCAAAGAAAAAAGCAGCGAGTTAGAGTTGGAGAAAAAGGACAGAACCAAAAAGAATGAATTTTAATGGGAAGATATTAACAACAGGGAAAACTGGTCTGGACATTAACCCAGAAATGGATATTCCTTCTTTCTACTTGGATAAATATAGTAAACTTCTGATGAAAGTTTAAAAATTTAAACCGGATGGAAATCCTATAAACTCTATGCTATAAGTGAGAAGAGAAAGTGTTAGAGCGACATCTATTGACCGGAAAAGATATTTTACAAATTAATGGACTGTTGGAAAGTACAGAAGAATACAAGAGTACAAGCTTAAGACATAACAATAACAACAGATGTGGATTTGGTATTTGGAAGTGGTAAGAGGACAGCTGTAAAGCTATTTTGCTTACTGCTGGGTGACAGAGAGTGAGTGTATGGAAACTCCTACTCCTTGAACTCCTGTGGATTACAAATGCCTTTATTAGAGTGAAACAGTGATAGCTTGGAATTATTTTGAGAACAAGTGAAGCAGGTTTTTTTTTTGTTTGCTAGAAAGTTAGACTTGGAGATACTAGGGAATTTGTTGGGCCTCTTTGGATTACAAATATAAATATCTTTTTGGACTATAATATTACCTGATTACTCCTAATTTTTTTATATAAATAACTAAGATGAGGAGCTGGAAGGAATGGTCATTAATAAATAAATAAAAAAAACAAGAGAGAAAGCTACTACCCTAGAATATTTGCTCTTAACTACAGTGGTTATACAATTTGGTAGTGTAGGTAAGATATATGGAAAGTCTTTAATATAGATCATAATTTATAAATATAATAACAAAATGCCAGTAAACAGTTAAAAGCTCTTAGATAATGTGTGGGCTTTTTTTTTTATAATGGCAGAACTCAGGCTTTTCTGATAGATGTAAGACATAAAATATTGAGAAGCAGTGCCCTAGAAAAGATGGGAATTCATAATTACCTTAGTAGGTTAGAAAAATAAATGAGAATACTGGTGATCCTTGACTTATGACCAGCCACTTAGCGATCATTGGAAATTACAATGGACCTACCTTGAGACTACTTATGAGCCAAATTTGAAATTCTGATGATTGGATCCCCCCCCCATGGTCACATGACTAAACTTTGGATGCTCAGCACACAGTTGCATTTATGGCTGTTTGCAATGTCCCACAGTTATGTGACCACATTTTATGATAGTTTTGCCTATTTCCACTTTTCAGTAAAACCATGTCCATAGCAAACCATTGGTTTGCTTAATGGCTACAGCATTTGCTTAACCACTACTGCATAAAAAGTTGTAAAATTTGTTCGGTCATGTTTTATGACTTCACAACTTACAACTGTGATGGGCAAGCTCTATTATGGTGGTAAGTCGAGGACTATCTGTAACAAAATTAAATTTAACAAGGACAAATACATAAATACAGAATAAGGAATAAAAACTGATTAAAATCACTAATGTAATGTGGCTGCAGAAAAGGTAAATGATATTTTTCCTTGCATTCAGTCATGTCCAATTCTCAGAAACTGCCTGGATAGGTCCCTGCAGTTTTCTTGGCAAGGTTTTGCAGAAGGAGTTTGCTATTGCCTCCTTCCTAGGGCTGAGAGAAAATAACTAGATCAAAGCACCTAGCTGGCTTTATGCCTAAGGTGGGACTAGAAATGCAGTCTCCTGGTTTCTAGCTAGATGCCTTAATCACTACACCAAACAAGCTGTCAAAATGAATTTCAATTAAAAACAAATTTTAGGCTGCATCAAAAATACCACTCCTAAATCACAGAAAAAAAGCTTCAGGATTGTATCCAATTTTGGGGGCAGCACACTTTAGGGAGGGTTCAGACTAACTTGGAGATGGTCAAAAAAGTAGATCATGGGACATGAACTAATTTTTTTCAGAGAAATTGAAAGAACTGGAAATCTTTATTCTTAAAAAAACTAAAGAGAGATATGGTAGTACTGTTCAAATATCTCAAAAACTGGCATCCAGAAGACAGCCTGTTCTCTATCACTGCAGAAGTCAGACAAGAGATCATGATTTTAAGTTTCAGAGAGACATATTTCAACTGAATATTAGGGAAAATAACATCTTTATTAGTAACAGCAATTCAACAGTGGAATCAAATACCTAGAGCTGTGATGGCGAACTTATGGCACGTGTGCCCAAAGTGGCACGCGGAGGCATGTCGCCTGGCGCGTCGCCCATTCCTCTTTCGGGTTTCCAGTGCACGCATGTGCACCAGCCAGCTAGTCTTCTGGTTACTGGTGCGCATGCGCGCGCAACAATCAACTGGCCTTCACATATGCGGCAGTGGCAGAAACCAGATCAGCCGGCAAGCTGATCATCGTGCACGCATGCGTGCCAGTAACCAGAAGACTAGCTGGCCAGTGCGCATGCATGCCCCGGGACATCCACCCACTTGCCAGCTAGAAGCGCTGCTGCCAGTCGCTCCCCTGCGCCCGCCCGCCTGCCTTGTCACCACCACCGCGAGGAAAGGCCCTGAAGCTGCCCGGGATCCACGTGGGCTGCTGCAGGGGGAGGCCAGGCATGGCTGGCTGGATGCTGCCCGGAGCGCGACACTAGCAGGAGGATGAGGAGCCACCGCTGCCTCTTAGCCAGCACAAAGGGCCTGCTTCCGCAGCCTGCCGCCGCCCTCTCTGCCCCGCCGGCTGCTCCTGCCACTGTCAGGGAAGTGCCGCCGCCAGGGGCGAGGGAGTGGTGGCGGCAAGGACAGGCAGGCCGGGGCTTCCCTGTCTCCCCGCCCAAGCGGGCTTCTGCTGTGGCCCCAAGCCTCTGGCGGGGAGAGAGGGAGAAGCCCCAGCCCGCTGTTTTTTACTTTACTTTTACTTTTATTTGCATTTCTATGCCGCCCAACTCCCAAGGGACTCTGGGCTGTTCCTGCACCCCCCCACCCCCTCGCGCTTGGCGGTGGCTGTTCTCACACTGCTGTTTCCACGCGCGTGGGGAACAGGGGGGTCATGCGCGCATGCACAGGTGGGTCATGCATTGCATTGTGGGTGCCGGCACACACGCGCGCTATCGCACACACGCACGCACACTTTTGGCACGCAACCAGAAAAAGGTTCACCATCACTGACCTAGAGGGATGATGAGCCAATCCTCACTAAATTACTCAAATTGAAGCAAAATAACCATTTGTTGGGGATGTTTTAATTTGGATTTTCCCGCTCTCAGAAAGGGATGAAACTCATGACTAATTAGCTAGTTTAGTCTTAATTAGAACTAATTAAACTATCATAAGAAAGACAAGAGAAATCCTGACATTTCTTAATTAATACCCAATGAGAACTCTCAAAATGTGGAACAGTAATTTTTTCCCCAATCATGCAAAAGCAATTTACCAAAGAAAGTATTTAGTACTTTATCAGTTCATTTAAATAGAGTAAAAAATCTACAAATATATCCATTAAAATAAAAACCAACCCCAGCACTGCCAGGTTGTCCATCATCACCATGACCAGCAAACATTTTAGAGGACAAGAATGGACTATGTCGCCTTTTACTCAACCCCTGCCCATGCAGATGTGATCTCCTGTTCCCTGTTTCAAAGCAATATTTGTCTGCTTTTGTCAGCTCAGGTGCTGCCAGCCAGTTTATTTTCTTTTAGGCCAATCCCTTCACTTCAACTCTTTTGCATGGTTAGGAATACCCATCACTGCATTTTCCCTCCTTTCCTTACTAAGCTCCATTTTTTATTCGTTTATAATGAGAAGTTTCTTATTAGCTTATTAGTTATTACACTCATGTGCAGAATGTCCCCATTTCAAAACACTATCTATCTATCTATCTATCTATACACATACACTATATATATATACTATAATAAACAAATAAACAAATAAACAAATACAAATACAAATAAACAAACATACTATATATAAATTTTTTACTGATAAATAAATAAAGGGAGACTAGTATATATATAGTATAACTGGTTTGTCGTGAATGCGACTGTCTGAGGGCCCCTGGAGTGGGGCTGAAAGGCAAAAGGAAGCAGTATGCTCCCTCCCATATTTGGGTATACCAGGTGATCTTGAGAAAAAACATATAATCCCTCCCCTGGTTAAGCTGATAAGGGAGGAGAGCCTGTGGCTTAGAGGTTAAAGCTACTGCCTGATAGGCAGGCAGCCCAGGTTTGAATCCAAGTAAGGGTATGGCTGGCTGATGAGAGCTAAATAGCTTGAAATAGATCTATACTAGTCTCCGTTTATTTATGTAAAAAAATATAACATATAGAAACGGACTGTCGTTTGTAATTGACTGTCTGGATGGCCCCTGGAGGGACCGAAAGGCAAAAAGGAAGCAGTATGCTTTCTCCCTCTGA
>QLTV01001461.1:429558-448215 GCA_003457575.1 Thermophis baileyi
TCCACTTTCAGATCTCCTCCCCCACCCCACTGTCCCCCCCTCTATCCGGCAGGCCATAAATATCATTCATACCAAGCCAGGGGTCAGATCTGGGCCCCTATCTGCTTCTGTTAGTACACTCAGCAGAGGGGGCTCCATTTCCCCCCCCCCCTGGCTCACCTCCACTTTCAGATCTCCTCCCCCACCCCACTGTCCCCCCCTCTATCCGGCAGGCCATAAATATCATTCATACCAAGCCAGGGGTCAGATCTGGGCCCCTATCTGCTTCTGTTAGTACACTCAGCAGAGGGGGCTCCATTTCCCCCCCCCCCGGCTCACCCATTCTCACTTACAAAAATAGCCTACCAAGCTCTAATTAAGCCAAGTCATCAAGTTCTTTGCTGAGTCCCATTGCTGTTAACAGCCACACTTAAAAAAGTGGAACCAAGCACAGGGCCCCAACTGCAACCTCAATAAACTGTTGGGGGATGGGGGGGGAGCCGGGTCAGCGTCCTGTGGGTTTCCAACCTCCAGTTGTTCTCTCGTTTCCTGCGCCCTGGATGGTGCTGGTAGTAGTGGAGGTGATGGTGGTAATACTAGTAATATGGGTGGAGAGAGGAGGGGGCGGTAACGACCACACCAGAGGCCCGCCGGGCCTGCCCTCCTTCCTCCACCAGCTCTTCCTGCTTCATTGAATTCGCCTCAGCGGCGCCCGCCAAGATTTTACCAGAGGCCGGAGACGGCCCCCCAAGTCCAGGCCGGGCGCAGGACGGCGATGAGGAAGAGTCACAGCTGGGCAACGGCGAGGCAGGTGGGAAGCAGGTCGTCTGGGGTGGTGGTTAGGGGGAGGGACCCAGGAGCGCCGCTGGCGGTGCAGAACTCCTCCCGGTCTCCTCCAGGCGGCTCCCCTCGGCTGCGCTCTCCCCCGGCATTTTCCTCTGCCAGGCGAGGCCTCCGCCCTCTTCAGCTTCCTTGCAGCGATATTGGGAAAAAATGTTTTGGATCTTGCATGAGCACAGCACCTCTGGGCCACTGAATAAACTAGCATATCTTTATCTGGCTTCCTAGCTAGCCTCAGGAAGTAAAAGTTGCTTCACAAATTGCATTTCTGATGTTGCTGAGTTAATAAGTTTTCCAGGCAAAAATACACAAGAGGTTTAGGGTTAAGTTTATAGTGGATGACAGCTCTCCTCAAATAGGTGCTAACAGCTTAACCAATCAGCAGAAGTAATGAGTAGCTTTTTTAATACATCTCAAAGTATATTTTTCCACTGCTGTATAAATGTGTGCTCTTCATTTGGAAAGCAGAACGGAATATCTGAACTAAAAAATAATAATTCTGAATTATGACCTGCCCTGATCATATCTCTTTCCCCACTCATGTATTACCAAAGTTTTGGGTGGAACCGTTGTAATATCAATATACAAAAAAGATAGAAACAGCAATTTCTAACTACCACCCACTTAGCCTCCTAAGTATAATTTATTGTTTTATTAAACTTGTATGTTACCCTACACTCAAGATTCTGGGTGGCTCACAAGGAAAAACATTAAAACAAGAAAAAAATACAGTAAGAGGCAAAAGTTAAAAAAAAAAATGTTGACAAGAATGACAAAAACCAGACAGGAACAAAAGAGAAGCAAAGCCACACAATACAAGTCTGGGCAGAGGCAGGTCTTCCTGTCTGGCCTCTCAGCCCTCAGGACCTACCTCCATTCTCTGTGCTTCCCTTGGAAGCCCAGGCTTAAGCAAAACAACCCCAAAAATAGCATCCACACCAAGAACACCTCCTTTCCAGGTGTCATAGTTAGTAAACTATATGCAAAACATCTGAGCCACATATTATCAGATTGACTGGAATTTAAAAATGTACACTTGGGGAGGAACCAGCAAGATTTAGCTAGGAACATTCAAGCAATATTGTGTACTATTTTGTAGAAAAAATGTTTTGTTTTGTTTTTAAAAAAATTAACTTGTAGATATATATGCAGATGTGTTTTTACATAACCTTCCCCAGTTTCAAATTCAAATTTGATTCAATCTCTAGAGTTATTCTGTAGGAAAAACACAGATACCACAAGTGACTTATTCTTTTCAAGATAGAAATTGCATACGAATGCAACCTTGAAGTGAGATGTAACCCACAGGGGTTTCTTTCAAGATCAATTTCATCAAATCAAAAGGTTACGCAAGGATGTATTTTGGGACCCTTATTGCTTAATTTTTATATCAACTCCTGACTACCATTCACTGTTATGGGTGAAGAAAAAATGTTTTGCAACTTCTAAATGTGGATGATGCAGCTGTCATCTCCGCCCCAATACATCTTAAAAAATTATTGTAAACCTATTGCAGAGAACACAGATTATTAATTTCCAAAAAAGCAAAGTAATGTTTGCAAACAGAACTAAAAAAATACAACTAAATAGTGGACAGTAACAAGATAAATCAGCAATATCATTTCAAATAACAAGGAGATGTGCTCCACTGTAATGGGATCTGGAGCACCCATACACATACAGACAGAGAGTATACTAAGCAACTACATCTAAATCTGCTATCAAGATAAAGAATTTTTTTATTTATAACAGGTGAATAATTAGTTTTAGCAGCTGACAATTTTTTATATCAAATGTTTGGCCCAAATTATGTATGGAAATTGGAATATGCCATTATCAGGATGCAATCTCTTAAGTATGGCCTTAAGCTATAGGAAAACTTAAACCTCCTTAAGGTTAAACTTTACCCACATTCTTCAATCTTTCCTCCTAAAACTTTCTTTCAAGTCTCTTGATAATTCTCATTTACCTTATTTGCACAAATTTGATAAGTGTTTTGTACAGAACTGGACATACAGTAATACTTGAAGGGGGTCGACTAATGCAGAATAAAGTGGTATTATGGCTCCCCATATCTTGAAAACTAAACTTATATTATTGCAGTCTAAAATTATATTTCTCTTTTTGTTATGACACACTATTATCTCATGTTCACCTTTAAACTGATCGCATTTTTGCCCTCTAATATTCACCTGAATCATCTACAAATTTTATTGTTTTCTTTCACCTCCTTGTTCAGATCATTAACAAAAATGTTGAAAAGTAGTAGACCCACATTCAAACTTGGTGGTACTGTACCATCCTTCATGTGAAAAGTAAGCCACATTCCAGCATTTCTTAGGGCTGAGTTGAAGTTATATAAATATATAGCAACAGTTGGCTGCACAGTTTTATAGATCATTATTATTGTCTGCAATTAAGTTATTATCTAGGTGAAATGTGACTGATGCTTTTGTTCTTTCCTAGGAAATAAGTGTAGGAACTTTTACTTGGTAATGGTGATATGCCAAATTTAGGAACTGGTTCCTCCATGAGTTTAGGGGGTTACTTCCTTTTGTCTGTCTTTGTTTAAATTACTGCTCTGTAGTGATAAATTTGGGGTCTGAAGTAAAGAAGAGAAATAAAATAAAATTCCATTCATCCAAGAGCATACAAATAGTTGGAATTGAAAAAAGAAATATGTGGATAACTCCTAACTCACAACAGAACATAAGAAAATTACACAGAAGGAAACTGTATAGAGCCACATATGTCTTTAAAAGTTGTTTCTGCTGATTTACACTCTTTTAAAAAGACAGAATTAATGCAGATAAAAACTGTACTGGATAAGGGAAACAATGTTTTGTAGAGGAAGCAAAGAATTGATTATTTCTTTCACATAATGGCAGAATTAAGTTTTAAATTAAAAAAGAAATCATACAGCTCGACGCTTCTGCAGGCAATATGTCAGGGTTGAAAATAAATAAATGACATATTTACAATGCTAACTTCCCAGAAATAATATATTATTTTTAAATATTCCTTACAATGCCAACCAAGATCCACCTATAATTATCCTTATGTAGGAATTTCTATTTAAGATCTTTTCACTTACAGCTAGAATACAAGCTGGGAATTGAAACTGCTTATTAGATAGATGTCTGTTTCCATTTGTACAGAAACCCAGCTTTATTTGGGATAGATTTTTAAGATCTACAATATGGGATCATATCTTGTATCTAAGCAAGATGGAACTTTCAGTGAAATTTAAAGATAATGATTTTTTTTTCAGATCTGCTTTCAGCAATAGTTCTGAAATCCAGGACTTAACAAAATATGTAAATATATCAAACATATACTTTTCTCCATTATTTTTTGTTTATTCCTGGATTCTGAAAAGGTTGTTCTTTGTCCAGAGCAGTTTATTGGTCTCAGCCATTGCAGTAAAAAAGGAGCCCCCTGGGTATTGGACCACCTGGGTAGTTGCAGGGAGGGTGTTCTACACTATATTTTCAATACATTTGAAGTCAATGTAGAATTAGTTCTTTGTTTGGTTTTTAGCTTCTCTTTTTAGTTTATGCTTTCATTTTTGTTTTGTATTTTTAAGACTTACTATCGCATATTTTTCCATGTAAGAAAGGTATCAATAACATTTGACTATTACAAATTGCAAACAAACCAATATTCCTCAACTAAGGTATGCTTTTAAACCTATTAACTAAACTTATTAAACCTAGCAACTTAATAATATTTTAAAAGTATGTAATCCTCCGCATCTCACATCATGACCACATCACTAATGAAGAGGTACTACAACCAGCAGATTTAGAACACCTATCGAGAACTGTGAATGAAGGTCAAATGCAGCTTATTGGTCATATCTTAGGTATGCCTAAAGATTGGCATCCAAAAATTGCACTGCGCTGGATACCTTCTAGAGAAAGGAGGAAACCAGGCTGGCCTTGGAAAACCGGGCACCAAACGCTTAAGGAAGATCTTATTAATGTCCCTAGGGGCGATGCTGAAGATGCTGTGAATGACCAAAATAGCTGGAAAACACTTGCTGCCCAATGTGCTTCGCACATGACCTAATGACAATGACGAATCCATGTCCAGACGCAAATATTGTTTTAAAAAGAGGCATTATTGTCTGTGAAGAAGTTTCTTACCGGAATGAATTGTCTATCTATGGCACAGGTGTCAAACTCAGGGTGTCACGCTGCCGTCACGTGACGTATCAGGACATTTTTCCCCTTCGCTGAGCTGGGGTGGGCGTGGCCTGAGCATGACGCATCTGGCCCGCAGGCCGCCAGTTTGACAACCCTGATCTATGGCATTATTAGGGAGTTCTTAAAGAAATGAAAGAAGAAAGGGTTTTATTACTAATATCCCATCTGTTTATTAGATGAAATATAAACAGAAGAATGATTATTTATGTACAAATCAATTTCCTGATTTAGAAAAGAACTGATACATCTAATTTTGGCTATTCGTTTATTATCAAAACTTGAAACCTACTTTATGAAAGTATGTACAGGTAGTCCTCGTTTAGCAACCAAAATTGGGACCAACAACTCAGTTATTAAATGAAGTGGTTGCTACTGTGCTTATGATCTTCCTTCAGGTTTCCTTTCCTTACAGACCTGTGAAAGTCATAAATGTGAGGACTGGTCACAAAATTACTTTTTCATCACTGTTGTAACTGCAAATGGTCATTGCATTTGACAGACATCGAGGACTCCCTGGAGGACAAAATCAGAAACTGTGTTCCCATTTGGATTGAAAAGGATTGGTTTATTTTATTTGAAAGGACTTTAATATATTAAAATGTACTTTAATTATTTAAAACTATTAAAATTATCTAATTTAACTTTTTTTAAAAAAATATAAAAAAGTAGAAATGACAATTTTTTAAAAATGAAATTAATGATTCATCATCTGTTCAGTAGGTGAATTATAAACAAAAGATTAAAACAGCAGTGAAGATCTTATTTATTTTTTATTCTGTTGAAAGACAAAATTGACTAGTCACTGTTAAATAAAATACATTTTGGAAAAGGATCTTTTTCTACCATCCCATTCCAAAAATATTTCCCTGGAAATAAGAATTACCTATCCATTTACTTATATATTGTGATTTTAAGAATAACAATTATCAAAAGAAATGCTTTGTATAGAGATGATCCAAACTTGTTAGCCCAAACATATGATTTTGAATAAATGTCAAAAACTCTAAAACCTGACCAACTCACCTCCATAGATGCATTTGGGGGCATTTCTGTCCCATTCCTAACTTCCCCATTATCTGCAAAAACAGGAACGTTGGGACTGAAAATCATGAGGTCACTCTTGGCACCAGCCTCTGTGCTCACCCCTGCCAGGATGTGGCTGTGGCGATTGCAATAGGACCAGCTGCCCACTTCACTAGCACAAACCAGAGTAGCCATGCCAGGACCACACACCATAGTTTTTTTTGCCTTGCGGTGGCACTTCAGAGCCATATAAATGGGAGTGGCTAGGAGGAACAGGCTGGAAACAGAGCAGATGGCAATGATCAGATAGAAATTAATTGAGTTCACCAAGGGCATGAAGCTCTCTCCTGATATTGAATGTTGATTATAGTTTTTGATGTCCTGGGTACTTGTCAACAATGACACACTCAGGGTAGCTGTGGCTGAGAGCTGAGGCTTCCCATGATCCTTTACAAGAACCAACACATGCTGGATTTTGCTTCCTTCTGACTCATCCAGAGAATATTTGGTACTCACCTCACCACTATACTGTCCCACAGTCCACAGACCACTACTTTCTTCAACTAGTTCATATCTTAGCCACGCATTATATCCAGAATCTGCATCCAAGGCATGGATCTTGCCTACAATATGCCCAGGCATCACGGGGAGCACCAGAAGAATCAGGTTCTCTTCTGGTGATCTTGACACAGCAGGTGTGTTGTCATTCTCATCCATCACAAAGACTTGAACAGTCACATTGTCACACAAGGAGGGCATTCCAGCATCCTTGGCTCTCACCTGGAACTCCAGCAGTTTCAACTCCTCATAGTCCAAGGACTGCAAAGCGTAGAGCTTTCCACTCTCCGAATGTACAGAGATGTAGCTTGACAATGGCCAGAGCTTCTCATCTATCCAATAGGTGATCAGACCATTCTCAGCTATATCTGGGTCTGCAGCAGACATTGTGAAGATGTGAGTACCAGGGGGATTGTTCTCCTTCACAAAGACTGTGTAGGAGGTCTGAATGAAAGCCGGAGCATTATCATTTATGTCACTAATAGGCACTAAGATGGTGATGCTAGAAGATAGTGGTGAAACACCTTGATCTTCCACTGTCACAACCATCCTGTACTCAGCCACCTGCTCCCTATCCAAAGGTGCTCCAACAATTAGGGAGTAGTAGTTCTTGAATGTGGACTCAAGTTTGAAGGGTACTCCAGTGGGCCAGAGGAAACAGTTTATCTGTCCATTGTTGCCAGAATCCCTGTCAGAAGCACTGATGATGGCTACCACAGTCCCTGAAGGGGAGTCCTCAGGCAATGGCACAGAGAGAGAACTCACAGATAATTCTGGAATATTGTCATTCATGTCCAACAGTTCAATGAGAACTTTACAATGTCCAGATAAGCGAGAACTGCCTTTATCTTCTGCTACAATTGGAAGTTCATAGAACCTGCTTTCTTCGTAATCCAATTTTCCAACCACTCTGATTTCCCCAATATCAGAATTTATACCAAACATCTTTGTGACATGAAGAGCTAAGCTATCAGTAAAAAAATAAGAGATTTCCCCATTAATCCCTTCATCTAAGTCTGTTGCATTCAGAGTAATAACTAATGACCCACTAGCTGAATTTTCTAGCAACTTTACCCTGTAAACAGATTGGTTAAACACAGGAGGGTTGTCATTGACATCCAGCACCTTGATGACCAGCTGAACAGTTCCTGTGAGGTTTGGTTCACCCCCATCAGTGGCTGTCAGTACTAAATGATGCACAGGGCTCTCCTCTCTGTCAAGTGCCACCTTCAATAGAAGTACTACAGATTTACTCTCATCTTCATCATTTCCTGTATCAAGAATAAAATGTTTGTTTGGGCTGAGCCTGTGGGTTAATAGAGCATTAGTACCAATATCAGCATCAGAGGCTCCCTCTAAGGAGAATCGGGTACCTGTTATCACTTCTGATATGCTCAGGATCTTTTCCATGGCAGAGAAGATGGGAGCATTGTCATTAATGTCTTTGATTTCAACCTCCACATGGAAGAACCTCAGAGGTTTCTCCACAATCACCTCCAGATGAAGGACACAGTCTGCATTCTTGGCACACAGCTCCTCCCTGTCTATCCGGGAATTTACAAACAAGATCCCATTCTGCAGGTTTACCTCAAAATAGTCCTTCTCTCCTTTGGACAGCATCCGGAACATCCGAGGCACCAGATCGCTCACCTCCAACCCCAGATCCTGGGCGATGCGGCCCACAAAGGTGCCGTGCTGGGCTTCCTCCAGCACAGCAAAATGGAGTCAGGAGCAGAGCCCATCTACCCCAGCCATACTGGTTCATAGGTTGAATCTTGGCTTGTTGGGCTTTCTCTGTTGTTCGATATTTCCCTTGTGGATCTGGCTGGCAGGAATGTCTGTCCCTTTAAGGGAGGGGCTCTGCATTTTCAGTTTCACTTAGAGAGTTTCCTTAGGAAACAGCGACCTCTTGTGACCAAAAGTCAAAATGAGAAACTGACTTCCATTCTTTATTGATGTCTGATACTTTTTCCTTCGAGGGCTGTGACCAGAATTACTTTTCTAGTTTTGTTTCTGAGTCGTGGCTGGACATGCAGCTGTTGAACCTTTTAGGCAAATGATAAGTAGGGCAAGTTGTCAAACTCATGTGATGTCTTAACTGACTTTATTCCTGAAATATATTTTTCATATTAAGACAAAAATCGAGGTCTGGCTCAGTCTTCCATTGGAAATAGGATTTGTTTTAACTGAGTGCACTTTTCTAAATTTAGAGATACATTCCTATTTTTTGCCATAATCCTGTGAATAATATTTCACAAAGGCAAGTATCTGATAAGCCTTAGGAATGTGACAAATTTTAGAACAAGAAGCAGTTTTACCTGATGCAATTATATATACTAGTGAAATAGATAATTAATTTTCTGCACTAGTTTGTTTCCAAAGGGTAGTGATTTTTGGTCCTTTCCATTGATTAGCCTGTTACAGCACTTTTTTTTAGCATCACCCAGCTATTGCTGAGTCTAAAAAATGTTATTCCTTGCCACTACTATATTACCAAAATGATTTTAGGTGATTCTAGAAGACATTCTAAGTCACTAGTCAGTAAGTTTCTAACAGTTGCAAGATTCTGTTAATGTATCCTAATGATAAAATTAGAGCTAGTACTTCTGGGAATGCTTCTTATCTGACATATCTCTTGCAAGTCTGAAAGTACAATCTCTCCCCCCTTGCCTTTACAATCCAAGAAACTAGAGGGGGGGTCCCTTCTGAGACATTTGTCACGCCCCCATTGCTTCTGGGAACTAAATTGGTGTTTGTCTGACCTTTGTCTAATCTATAGCTTTTCTATCTGTCTCCTAAGATTATTCCCACATACTATCGCAATGGCATATTTTTTTCACTGCATATTCCTTTTTGTTAATAGTCAGTCCTAAAAGGTCAAAGCTACCCCCAGTGTCAAAATCTTCATTATCAACTCCAAGCCTGGTTAATGTACATGTCATTAGTTTGGTCTTCTTTATATTTAACTGTAGACCAATTTTTTCAATATGATTTTCATTGCCAGAGTTTTCAGATCATTCAGCTGTTCAGCTGTCAAAGTAGTATCATCAGCATAATGCAGGTTATTGATGTTTCTTCCTCCAGTTTTAAAACTGCATTCCTGTTCTTTCTGTCTGGTTCCAATAATATACACTCAGTCTATAGATTTCAAGGGGAGAATATACAGGTTTTTCTTTGCTAATCTGGAATGAGTCTGTTTCACCAATGCTCCTTCCAGACTGTGGCTTCCTGACCTGCATAGGTTTCATATGAGGATTCCCATTTTCTTAAGCACATCCACAGCTAAACATAACTGAAGGCTTTTCTATATTCAGTGAAGAACGTGTTGCCTTCTTTTTGGTATTTTCTGCTTTTTCATTTATCCAGAGTGTATCAGCAATAATGTCTCTCGTTCTTCAGCCTTTTCTAAAGCCATATTGAACATCTGGCATCTCCCTTTCCATTTAAGGTTCTAATCTGGGTCAGATTAGACTTGTTTAAGCATGATTTTCCTAACATGTGAATTAAATGATATTGTGCGATGGTTTGCCCACTCTATTAAGTCTCTTCTCTTTGGCATTGATGAACAGACTGCTCTCTTCCCATCTCTTGGCCATTGTGTCATTCTTCAGAGTTGCAGCTATAGTTTCGTTAGAATCTTTAGAGATTCATCTTCTGTTGTTTACTGTATTTCTGTAGACTCTTCAAATATTTCTGTAGCCATCCAAATTTGTAATGAACAGATTGCTGATCTAACTATATCTTCTAGTACAAGAGATTCTTAGAAGTAAATAATATCTTCTAGGTATCTTGGATGTAGACATTTCTCTTGAAAGAATGTCAATAGACTCTTTCCATCTTTGTTTGATCTGCTGTGAATCAATTTCTCACTGTTCATTAGTATCCTTTAGCATACCAATTCAATGTTAGAACTTCCTTTTGCGTTTGAAAAACTTTTGGAAGACTTTCCTGTTTTTCCATATCTCTTTCCAACTTCAATGTATTTGCAGACATTGTTGTAATATGGCTTGTGTCTTTTAATAGCTTTTTGAAATTCTTTGTTAAGTTCCTTCCTGACATCTTTGTTTTTCTCGTCCTTAACTTTTCTTCCCTTTTTGGCAATTTCCAGAGTTCTGATATCCATATTTTCTCATATTTCTTGGTCTTTGGTGGTCTCTTTCCATGTTCATCCTTAACCACTTCTTTGATTTCATTCAAACAGTTCCTCTGCTTCCTTATCAATGAGGTTTTCGAAGTGATTCTGGATATTCTTCTTGAAAATGGTAGGTTATGGTAATATTATGGAAACTGGTTGACTTTCTTCTTCTTTATTTGGAACTTGAATTTTACTTGGAACTTGCAATTTTAATTCTGTGTTCTCCATGGAATGATATTCATGTATATAGGCATCATTTTAACTGCTAGAAGACTATGTTAGCCACGAAGAAATATTTTTATTGGCAGAAATTGAAAAGTGGCTCTCCTGCATCATTTTGCTTTCCTAGACCACATAGTCCAATTACATTGCCCTCCTTAATGATTTCCAGTTGTAGCAGTCCCCAACCATAGGCAACACATCTTACTAGATCTGTTTTATTTCAGTCTGAACCTGACTATGAAACTCATCATCATCCTCTTCTTCTGCATTAGTACCTGCAGCATAAACTTGGATAATGATCATATTAGAAGGTTCTCCACAAAGTCTAATTATTCAGTTATTGTGATTGCTTTGTATCAGTAGTGGGTTCTAAAACCCTTTACTACTGGTTAGTGTGCGTGCTTGCATGCGCGCGTGACGCTTCTGCACATGCGCAGAAGCATCCCAGGTGGGTGGGCGGAGCCTCCCGCCACTGGCGCTACCGGTTCTTAGACTGGGGCAAACCGGGAGCAACCCATCGCTGCTTTATATCCAAGTACTTTTCTTACTCTAACCTTTCTGATTATGAAAGTAATATCATTCCTTCCTTGTTTTTCATGTCCTGAGCAGTAAATAGTATGATCCTCTGACTGAAAGTGTCCAATTCTGATTTATTTCAATTATCTGGTCCTAAGATGTCAATGTGTAGTTGATTAATTTCATCTTTCACTATCTCAAGCTTTCCCATGTTCATGACTCCTATACTTCATGTTCTCACTATAATTCTATCTTTGCAGCTTCAGATTTTCTTTTCCTGCATAGCAACATCAGCAATTAGACATCCTGAAAACTTTAATCTAGTTATGTCATGAACACCATTAATGTTCTAAAAGATCCTCAGCTCTTCCTCAGTAGCCTCTTGAATGTCATTCATTAAGGCATCTGGCATTGTATTGTCTAACACTTTATACTTTATATCTACGTGGTTATTTTGATGGAATATTAGAGTGATATATTCCTGCACAGTATGTAATTAGGCCTTTGTCCTTATCACTAAAGTAATTATCAGCCTCCTGCATCTTCCTATATCATTGTTGCCCCATATGGGAGCCTGCTTACTTTAGCTGGGCAAATGGGATTACCTTCACATCTTGGTGACCTGGCTGGGATTATATATCCTTGGAATAAACTGCTGGTGTTCTTCACTTCTTCTCCCAAGAGCAACTTTCTAGCATGATGACAGAGGACTTGAGGGGGCAAAGGCTTGATACAAGAATAGAGTGTAAAGCTTTGGAGGAATTCTGATGGATGAATCTCAAATGTCTATTTCAAAATTTCTATCCAGTATATTCAGACTTTCAAGGCCTCTTCCAACTCTGTTATTCTGTTAAATAATCCATATAAGAAACATTTATTTTGACAAAGCCATTTAAGTGCATTAAATACATTGAAGAAAAATTGATTTCCTGTGCAACGTAATCTTGGATGACTTTTATTCCAGAGATATGATACTCTGGTCAACAGATATAATGTGAATATTGTTGATGAATCAATTTTTTCAGTCAGTGAGGACCTTTACAATATTGGTAATCCTTGCTTAACAGTGGTAATTGGGACAAGCAACTCCATCACTAAGCATGATGGTCAGAAAGGACAATGTCACATGTTCAGATCAACTTACGATAGCAGTTGCAGCTGTTCCAATTGCTACTGTTAAGCAAATCCCATTGTGTCATTAAGCACGTCACGTGACTGCCATTAGCAACTTCCTGCAAGCTTTCCCATTGACTTTGTCAGAAGCCAACAGTGAAGATCACAAACAGCAAACATATGACCTCAGGATATTGCAGCCATCATAACTGAGAGCCCGTTGCGAAGTGCAAGATATACGATCAAATCACAGCAGAGATGCTACGATGGCCACAACTATGAGGACCAGTGGTTAAGTCTTCTCATTCAGTGATATCATAACTTTGAATGGTCGCTAAATGAATGGTTAACTGGTGGTCTAAGTGAGGACTACCTGTATTAGAAATTATGCTTTTAAAGATACCAACAATATCTGAGCATGAGAAAAAACATGCAACAACAAATGTTTTAATCATTTTTTAAAAATATTTATTAAAAATATAACTGAAAATTTGTATTCCATTCATTAAAGAATCAGTGTATCGACAAAAGGAAAATCAATACGAATTACAAATTAAAGAATCAGGGAAACAATCAACATCTTTCTTTATATTGGAGTTGAATAGAAGATAAATTTGCTGACTGTAAAAAAACTTAAGATCTATTTGTGGCCACTCCCATTTCAAAAATATTTAATCAGAAAGACTACTAGGCATACGTAAAGGAATTACTTAAGTTAGGAAACAAACTATTACCAGATTTTCAGCAGTGAATTACTATAAAAATTATATATGATAAAATTTTGGAACATATATTGTAGTAAGACTGATGCAAAATTGGCAGCAGGGAAATATGAAGATGAAAGTATTTCAAGCAGGATAACTTACCTCTTTGGATGTATCTGGAAGCAGTTCACTCCCATTTCTATTTTCCCCATTATCTGTAGAAATAGGAATGTTGGGACTGAACATCATAAGGTCACTCTTGGCACCAGCCTCTGCGCTCACACCTGCCAGGATGTGGCTGTGGCGATTGGAATAGGACCAGCTGCCCACTTCACTGGCACACACCAGGGTGGCCATGCCAGGGCCATAAACCATGGATTCCTTTGCCTTGCAGTGGCATCGCAGGGCTACATAGATGAGAGTGGCCAGCAAGAAGAGACTGGAAACAAAGCAGATGGCAATGATCAGATAGACGTTGATCGAGTCCACCAGGGGCACAAAGCTCTCCCCAGACCTTTGAAGATTAATATCCGTTTTGATTGTCTGACCACTTCTCACAAGTGACACACTCAAAGTGGCTGTGCCTGACAGTTGAGGTTTTCCATGATCCTTCACAAGAACAAGGACACTCTGGATTTTGCTGCCTTCTGATTCATCCAGAGAATATTTGGTACTCACCTCACCGCTATACTGCCCCATAGTCGATGGACCATTGCTTTATTCATTGGCTCTCACCTGGAACTCCAGCAGTTTCAACTCCTCATAGCCCAAGGACTGCAAAGCATAAAGTTTTCCACTCTCTGAATGTACAGAGATGTAGCTTGACAATGGCCAGAGCTTCTCATCTATCCCATAGGTGATCAGACCATTCTCAGCTATATCTGGGTCTGCAGCAGACATTGTGAAGATGTGAGTACCAGGGGGATTGTTCTCCTTCACAAAGACTGCATAGAAGGGCTGTGTGAAAGCCGGAGCATTATCATTTATGTCACTCAAAGGCACTAAGAGGGTGATGCTAGAAGACAGTGGTGGAACGCCTTGATCTTCCACTGTCACAACCATCCTGTACTCAGCCACCTGCTCCCTATCCAAAGGTGCTCCAACAATTAGGGAGTAGTAGTTCTTGAATGTGGACTCGAGTTTGAAGGGTACTCCAGTGGGCCAGAGGAAACAGGTTATTTGTCCATTGTTGCCAGAATCCCTGTCAGAAGCACTGATGATGGCTACCACAGTTCCTGGAGGGGAGTCCTCTGGCAATGGCACAGAGAGAGAATTCACATATATTTCTGGAATATTGTCATTCATGTCCAACACATCAATGAGAACTTTACATTGCCCTGACAATGGAAAATTACCTTTATCTTTTGCCAGAATTTGTAGTTCATAGAACTTACTTTCTTCATAATCCAATTTTCCAATCACTCTGATTTCCCCACTAACAGAATTTATACTAAATATCTTTGTGACATGAAGAGCTAAGCTATCAGTAAAAAAATAAGAGATTTCCCTATTAATCCCTTCATCTAAGTCTGTTGCATTCAGAGTAATAACTAATGACCCACTAGCTGTATTTTCTAGCAACTTTACCCTGTAAACAGATTGGTTAAACACAGGAGGGTTGTCATTGACATCCAGCACATTGATGATTAGCTGAACAGTTCCTGTGAGTTTTGGTTCACCCCCATCAGTGGCTGTCAGTACTAAATGATGCACAGGGCTTTCCTCTCTGTCAAGTGGAACCTTCAGTATAAGAACTACAGATTTACTCTCATCTTCAGCATTTCCTGAATCCAGAACAAAATGGTTGTTTGGGCTGAGCTTGTAAGTCAATAGAGCATTAGTACCAATATCAGCATCAGACCCTCCCTTTAATGGAAATCTTGTAACTAATGTTACAAATTCAGCCATGCTCAGGATCTGTTCCCTGGCTGAGAAGACAGGAGCATTGTCATTAATGTCTTTGATTTCAACCTCCACATGGAAGAACCCCAGAGGTTTCTCCACAATCACCTCCAGATGAAGGACACAGTCTGCATTCTTGGCACACAGCTCCTCCCTGTCTATCCGGGAATTTACAAACAAGATCCCATTCTGCAGGTTTACCTCAAAATAGTCCTTCTCTCCTTTGGACAGCATCCGGAACATCCGAGGCACCAGCTCGCTCACCTCCAACCCCAGATCCTGGGCGATGCGGCCCACAAAGGTGCCGTGCTGGGATTCCTCCAGCACATAATAATGGAGCTGGCCGCTCCCCATTTTCCAGGCGGTGTGGAGCAGAAGCAGCTGCAGCAACCCCTTCAGCCAGGTAAGCATTGCAGACACAGGCACAACACCAGCAAGCTCTTCGCTTTTTCTCTAAATATCTTGTCTCAAAGGTGTCAGGAGCAGAGCCCACCTACCCCAGCCATACTGGCAATGCGTTCATAGGTTGAATCTTGGTTTGTTGAGCTTTCTCTGTTGTTCGATATTTCTCTTCTGGATCTGGCTGGCAGGAATGTCTGTCCCTTTAAGGGAGGGGCTCTGCATTTTCAGTTTCACTTGAGAGTTTCCTTTGGAAACAGTGACCTCTTGTGACTGAATTTCAAAATGAGAAACAGATTTCCATTGTTATTTAACTATTAGATTAATTTAGATTTTATATTGATTCCTTGGTGCTTCCGTGAAATTGCATTATAATGGAATGTATATTTGTCTGCTTCTCTGGCAATCTTTCCCATTGCTCCCACCAGACAGATGGGGGGAAATTGAAGTAGAAACCGTTTAAATCAGACTTTTGACCAAGATCACAAACATTGGAACATTAATTCCAAAGAAACTCATAACGGTATTCCAATGCTATAAAAGCCGAAGTACTTTTCTAGTTTTATTTCTGAGTCTTTGCTGGATATGCAGCTCTTGAACCTTTTAGGCAAATGACAAGCAGGGAAAGTTCTCAAAACTCATGTGATGTCTTAACTGGCTTATTCCTAAAATAGATTACATGTTGCAATTAATCTAACCCCCATATTAGAGTGCATTTCCAGAGGGTAGTAACGCTTGGTTCTTTCCCTGATTAATCTGTTGCTTTCAGTGCCATCACTAAGTCTATAAAATGTTATTCCTTACCAGCGTTATATTGCCAAAATTATTTTTAGGAGACTATACTTTTTTTTAACTTTCATAGGGTTTTTTATCACTTTTTTCCACAACTGATTTTCATATGACCCCTGTTTAGCATCTACTAGTTTGTATTAAATGTTGTGAGAAGAAAAAAAAGTACAGAAATTCAAACAGTTACTCTTTTACATTTCATTCCAAGTTACAAAGAGTCTTTCATTGAATAACCTCACATAACAATTTTCATTAGCCCAGACAGAAAATTTCATGAACACAGTCACCACTAGTCAACCTTGAATTAAGAGGGTCTGTCTGGTTTTTTTTTACACAAACTTTTACTGTAGTTTTTTATTGCTTAGGTAGAGTAGCCAGAATATAGAAGCCAGCTGACAATGAATGTTCGTTTGTGCATGTAACAGATAGCAATAGTCCACTGTTCAGAAAAAGATAAATTATTGAAGGGCATACATATACATACAGGTTTTAGACTTGCCTCATTATTATTGCATTCTAGTCTAACACTTATAACTTTGTTACAATGGTTTTGGAAAGAGAAATATGGTTTGAAGACTTTTAGAATTATAGTGAAAAAATTGAATTCATCACCATATTAAGAAATATGGATTTATCCTCTTTATTTACATAATATAAAGACTGGTCAATATTATGTAATTCTATATCATGCCGCGTCACGTTGCTGTCACGTTGCTGCATCACGTTGTTCTGACCCAGCGTACTGACAAAGGAACACAGCACAAACAGCGTCCGTATAAACCTTGTTTTAATAGTAACAGCTACTAATTGTCTTACTTAGCAGTCGTCCTTAATTCAAATAAATAAACCAGTCTTTTCTGTGCAACGGCTGTTAATCAATCTCCTTAACCGTCGGCAATAGTCCTAGCAAAAGAACACAAGTCTGATGAAGAGTCTTTCAGATAACAGCAGATAACTCACACGAACCTTGCTGTGTTTGGCAAAACGCCCAGGAACAATTTGCAGGCAACTTTGACGATTTCAAATCATCAAGGAACAGAGCAGAACAGAGGTTTGAATTCAAAGACAAGGACTTAAAATGAAGGAAGTTGTTTCCTGCAAATTCCTCGATTTTCCTCACTTAAATAGGCAATGGGAGTGGCCAATTATCCCCAAGCCTTACCCCCGAGTAGTCCTTCTCCTCAGGAGCCATTCCTGCCTTTTGGCAGCTCTGCGCATGCGCGCATTGAGAACAGGCTCCTTCTCTTCTCCTTCTTCTTCTTCACTCATGGCAGCCTCTGGAGTTTCTGAAGGCCCTGGCTGAATCCCTGCGTCTGGCACCGAGCCTTCTCCAGCCTCCTCGCTGTCTGACTCTGGTACCAGCTGCACAGGCCACTGGCGAATCACAATACCAGCCTCCTCGCTGTCCGGCTCTGCCGCCAGCTGCACAGGCCGCTGGCGGACCACAACACACGTTACCATCATGTGATGTATCACAACGTTTTTCCCCTTCGTGGAACTGGGGTGAGCGTGGCCTGCGTGTGACACATCCGGACCGCGGGCCACCAGTTCTATATGATCAAGGATTAATTATTACATTTTGAAGTATAGTTAAGTTTGTTTCCCTTTCCCTTTCTCCATTTTTCCTTTGTTTTAAGTATTATTTTCTGATGTGTTCCCTCCCTTCCTCCTTTCCTCCCCTAAACTGACAAAAAGGAAAATAAATATAGCTATGTAAAGTTGTGAGCCTTGGAATCTACTATATTAGTCATGGAAGCTTCACTCTACATACTTGCCTTCAGTTTGATGATTTCCTAACAATAAAAGGATCTTGATAGACTTGAGCACTAGGCCCTATCCAACAAGATGCTGTGAGAAAAGTAAGGTCCTGCACTTAGGAAAAACCAAATGTACAGCTATAGAATAGATGGTACTTGACTCAACAGTACTAACTGTGAGATGGATATAAGTGTCCTACTGGTCCTATCCAAGTATGAGCCAGCAGTGTGCCAAAAAAAGCCAATGCAGTCCTAAGATGTATCAAGCAGAGGGACAGCATCAAGATCACGAGAAGTGATAATACCACTTAATACCACCCTAGGTAGGCCACACTTGGAATACCGCATGCAATTCTAGTCACCATACTATAAAAAAGATGTGACTCTAAAAGGAGTGCAGAAGAGAACAACAAAGATGATTAAGATACTGCAGGCTAAACCATATGATGAACGGTTGAGGGAACTGGCTACGTCTAGTATTTCTTTCAACATATAAATTTGCAACATTGCTT
>QLTV01001461.1:448552-459438 GCA_003457575.1 Thermophis baileyi
GTGCGCCAGCGGCCTGTGGAGCTGGCAGCAGAGTCGGACAGCAAGGAGGCTGGGGAGGAACCTGGGCCAGGCCTGGAGTCTGGAGAAGGCTTGGTGCCAGAGGCAGGGATCCAGCCTGGGCCATCTGGGAGGTCTGTCCCGACTCCAGAGCCTCCAGAGGCTGACATGAGCGAGGCAGAGGAACGGGGGGAGCCTGTTCTCAATGCGCGCATGCGCAGAGCTGCCAGAAGGCAAGAAGAGTTACAGAGGAGGACTACTCGGGACTAAGGCTTGGAGATAATTGGCCCCTACCATAGGCTATATAAGTGGAGCACACGGAAGGACTCGTTGCAGGAAGCAACTTCGTTCAACTCGTGTCATTCTAGCTAGGAGTCTGTGTTGCTGTTTGGCCTTGCCAAGTTTCTTGCTAATTGGTCTTTGGCAGTTTGTCAAGGAAGATCAAGGTTCGTGTGCTTATCTGCCTTTCCCCGAAAGACTGTTCTCAGACTTATTATCATTTGTTTGGGACTTATTACGGCTGGGAATGAAAATAATTACCAGCCGTTAAAATAAAAGAGGTTTTTGGGAAGTTGTTTGTGCTGTATTATTTGATCAGGAAGCCTAGGTCAGAACAGTAAGTTGATGCAACACCCAACTGACCTTGGCTAATCTCAAGAAAATTGAACTGTGAGTACATACTGTATATAGGGAAACACCAAGACATCCCAGGCTTATAACAATAGCAATAGCACTTAGACCTACCAGTATATACCGCTTCACAGTGCTTTCTAGCCCTCTCTAAGCGGTTTACACAGTCAGCATATTGCCCCAAACAATCTGGGTGCTCATAATAGATTGTGAAGATAAAAATACCTCACAGAATTAAAGGACTGGCAAAGCAAATCTATACTGAGAAAAATGTCTGATTAAAAAGTATAATGTTCCCATTTCACATGTTCTTGAAAAATCCAAGCAGATCTTTAGCATTTACTGCTTAATTGCTCTATGAGCTTCTCAGAATACAACAGGAATTCCTTGAGCTCCATCATTTTCAGCTATGTAGGTTTGCAGACTCAGAATTCCCTGCCAGCTGCCCTTTGCTGAGAATTCTGGAAGCTCAGGACCACACATCTACAACTTGACAAGGTTGGGAAACACTGCTGAGCCTCCCCAGTACCAATGTCAGGCTGTCAAAACTATAGATCCCCTAATCTTATTTTGTTGAAGGTTCCAAGGATTTCCCTCCGCCAATTCCCTCATATTTCATCTATTCTCTCGGATTATTCATTCAGCTACATAGCATAAAGATCTGGGTTTTCATATAATATTATCCTTCCCTGCTCTCAAAACACATGCTAACTTGACACCATTCTCAAAGATTTGAATTATAGAATGTAAGGATTGGGAAGGACTTTGGCGTAGGAAGATCACTTGATTCCTTCCAAACTCAAAAAGTGTGACACTGCAGATGTTGCAATAGAAACAGGATAAAGGGATCCACCTAATGGTCGTTAGACTGACAAGGCCATTCCAGTTTGGAGTAGACAGCTCTAGTACAAGGTGATATTTCATCATTCCAGGAATAGGACTACCCAGTTATCAGTTATAATTTCTGTATTGCAAATATATTACTTCTATCCAATTGTTAACTCCTGCACAATATTATACTTTCTATTTATAAAGTTACAATATATGAAAAAACTTATAAAGATCAGTGTGTCTAGCAGATTAATAAAGTTTAAAGAGTTTCCAAACCATGCAGCAGACATAATTATTGTCACAAAAAGAGGTATCACACTGAGAATTGATTCATCAAATAACAAAACTGTCCACAAAAGAAAAATAATTCATTAATGTCCATCTGTAAACAAGACAAAGATCAGGAATAGCTTGGCAGAGCAAAATGATAGTATCAGGTGAAGAGCCTACTTATGTTTACTGTGATTATAGGACAGATTTACTGTCAAGTACGCTACAAACTTTCTTTGCACCTTTTTATAGCTTCTCAAATTGGTAAAATATTTTTATAAAAAAAATATTTGTCATTTGTAATTCAATATTTTTTGCATCGGTGCCTAAACCTAACAATTCAAAAACAATATTGTCCCAAGACTAATCCAAAATTATAAGCATAGAAATAAGATGCTGAGCGGATGACAAGGACTCCAAGAGCTGGACTCACCTTTTTAGCAGAATCTGGAGGCACATCCATCCCATTGATAAGTTCCCCATTATCTGCAAAGACAGGAATATTGGGACTGAAAATCATGAGGTCACTCTTGGCACCAGCCTCTGTGCTCACACCTGCCAGGATGTGGCTGTGGCGATTGGAATAGGACCAGCTGCCCACTTCACTGGCACACACCAGAGTAGCCATGCCAGGACCACACACCATGGTTTCCTTTGTCTTGCAGTGGCATCGCAGGGCCACGTAGATGAGAGTGGCCAGCAAGAAGAGGCTGGAAACAGAGCAGATGGCAATGATCAGATAGACGTTGATCGAGTCCACCAGGGGCATGAAGCTCTCCCCTGACCTTTGAAGATTAATATCCATTTTGATTGTCTCACCACTTGTCAAAAGTGACACACTCAGGGTGGCTGTGGCTGACAGTTGAGGTTTCCCGTGGTCTTTCACAAGAACCAGAACACTCTGGATTTTGCTGCCTTCTGATTCATCCAAAGAATATTTGGTACTCACCTCACCGCTATACTGCCCAACAGTCCATGGACCATTGCTTTCTTCAACCAGTTCATATCTTAGCCATGCATTGTATCCAGAATCCGCATCCAAGGCATGGATCTTGCCTACAATATGCCCAGGCATCACCGGGACCACTAGAAGAATCAGGTTCTCTTCGGGTGATCCTGACACAACAGGTGCATTGTCATTCTCATCCATCACAAAGACTTGAACAGTTGCATTGCCACATAAGGAGGGAAGTCCAGCATCCTTGGCTCTCACCTGGAACTCCAGCAGTTTCAACTCCTCATAGTCCAAGGACTGCAAAGCATAGAGTTTTCCACTCTCTGAATGTACAGAGATGTAGCTTGACAATGGCCAGAGCTTCTCATCTATCCCATAGGTGATCAGGGCATTCTCAGCTATGTCTGGGTCCGAAGCAGATACTGTGAAGATGTGAGCACCAGGGGGATTGTTCTCCTTCACAAAGACTGTGTAGGAGGGCTGTGTGAAAGCTGGAGCATTATCATTTATGTCACTAATAGGCACTAAGAGGGTGATACTAGAAGACAGTGGTGGAACGCCTTGATCTTCCACTGTCACAACCATCCTGTACTCAGCCACCTGCTCCCTAGCCAAAGGTGATCCAACAATTAGGGAGTAGTAATTCTTGAATGTTGACTCAAGTTTGAAGGGTACTCCAGTGGGCCACTATTTTTCCAATCACTCTGATTTCCCCACTAACAGAATTTATACTAAATATCTTTGTGACATGAAGAGCTAAGCTATCAGTAAAAAAATAAGAGATTTCCCTATTAATCCCTTCATCTAAGTCTGTTGCATTCAGAGTAATAACTAATGACCCACTAGCTGAATTTTCTAGCAACTTTACCCTGTAAACAGATTGGTTAAACACAGGAGGGTTGTCATTGACATCCAGCACATTGATGACTAGCTGAACAGTTCCTGTGAGTTTTGGTTCACCCCCATCAGTGGCTGTCAGTACTAAATTATGCACAGGGCTCTCCTCTCTGTCAAGTGGAACCTTCAATAGAAGTACTACCGATTTACTCTCATCTTCAGCATTTCCTGAATCCAGAACAAAATGTTTGTTTGGGCTGAGCCTGTGGGTTAATATAGCATTAGTACCAATATCAGCATCAGAGGCTCCCTCTAAGGAGAATCTGGTACCTGTTATCAGTTCTGATATGCTCAAGATCTTTTCCATGGCTGAGAAGACAGGAGCATTGTCATTAATGTCTTTGATTTCAACCTCCACATGGAAGAACCCCAGAGGTTTCTCCACAATCACCTCCAGATGAAGGACACAGTCTGCATTCTTGGCACACAGCTCCTCCCTGTCTATCCGGGAATTTACAAACAAGATCCCATTCTGCAGGTTTACCTCAAAATAGTCCTTCTCTCCTTTGGACAGCATCCGGAACATCCGAGGCACCAGCTCGCTCACCTCCAACCCCAGATCCTGGGCGATGCGGCCCACAAAGGTGCCGTGCTGGGATTCCTCCAGCACAGAATAATGGAGCTGGCCGCTCCCCATTTTCCAGGCGGTGTGGAGCAGAAGCAGCTGCAGCAGCCCCTTCGGCCAGGTAAGCATTGCAGACACAGACACAACACCAGCAAGCTCTTCTCTTGTTCTCTAAATATCTTGTCTCAAAGGTGTCAGGAGCAGAGCCCATCTACCCCAGCCAGCTTTCTCTTTTTTTCTTTTAAAAAAAAAATGTGGATTTGGCTGGCAGGAATGTCTGTCTCTTTAAGGGAGGGGCTCTGCATTTTCAGTTTCACTTGAGAGTTTCCTTTGGAAACAGTGACCTCTTGTGACTGAATTTCAAAATGAGAAACAGATTTCCATTGTTATTTAACTATTAGATTAATTTAGATTTTATATTGATTCCTTGGTGCTTCCGTGAAATTGCATTATAATGGAATGTATATTTGTCTGCTTCTCTGGCAATCTTTCCCATTGCTCCCACCAGACAGATGGGGGGAAATTGAAGTAGAAACCGTTTAAATCAGACTTTTGACCAAGATCACAAACATTGGAACATTAATTCCAAAGAAACTCATAACGGTATTCCAATGCTATAAAAGCCGAAGTACTTTTCTAGTTTTATTTCTGAGTCTTTGCTGGATATGCAGCTCTTGAACCTTTTAGGCAAATGACAAGCAGGGAAAGTTCTCAAAACTCATGTGATGTCTTAACTGGCTTATTCCTAAAATAGATTACATGTTGCAATTAATCTAACCCCCATATTAGAGTGCATTTCCAGAGGGTAGTAACGCTTGGTTCTTTCCCTGATTAATCTGTTGCTTTCAGTGCCATCACTAAGTCTATAAAATGTTATTCCTTACCAGCGTTATATTGCCAAAATTATTTTTAGGAGACTATACTTTTTTTTAACTTTCATAGGGTTTTTTATCACTTTTTTCCACAACTGATTTTCATATGACCCCTGTTTAGCATCTACTAGTTTGTATTAAATGTTGTGAGAAGAAAAAAAAGTACAGAAATTCAAACAGTTACTCTTTTACATTTCATTCCAAGTTACAAAGAGTCTTTCATTGAATAACCTCACATAACAATTTTCATTAGCCCAGACAGAAAATTTCATGAACACAGTCACCACTAGTCAACCTTGAATTAAGAGGGTCTGTCTGGTTTTTTTTTACACAAACTTTTACTGTAGTTTTTTATTGCTTAGGTAGAGTAGCCAGAATATAGAAGCCAGCTGACAATGAATGTTCGTTTGTGCATGTAACAGATAGCAATAGTCCACTGTTCAGAAAAAGATAAATTATTGAAGGGCATACATATACATACAGGTTTTAGACTTGCCTCATTATTATTGCATTCTAGTCTAACACTTATAACTTTGTTACAATGGTTTTGGAAAGAGAAATATGGTTTGAAGACTTTTAGAATTATAGTGAAAAAATTGAATTCATCACCATATTAAGAAATATGGATTTATCCTCTTTATTTACATAATATAAAGACTGGTCAATATTATGTAATTCTATAACATGCCGCGTCACGTTGCTGCCATCCTTCCGAGGTCGGTAAAAATGAGGACCCAGATTGTTGGGGGCAATATGCTGACTCTGTAAACCGCTTAGAGAGGACTGTAAAGCACTATCAAGCGGTATATAAATCTAAGTGCTATTGCTATTGCTAGTCTAACACTTATAACTTTGTTACAATGGTTTTGGAAAGAGAAATATGGTTTGAAGACTTTTAGAATTATAGTGAAAAAATTGAATTCATCACCATATTAAGAAATATGGATTTATCCTCTTTATTTACATAATATAAAGACTGGTCAATATTATGTAATTCTATAACATGCCGCGTCACGTTGCTGTCACGTTGCTGCATCACGTTACCCTCACATGATGTATCACAACGTTTTTCCCCTTCGTGGAACTGGGGTGGGCATGGCCTGCGTGTGACACAACCGGCCCGCGGGCCACCAGTTCTATATGATCAAGGATTAATTATTACATTTTGAAGTATAGTTAAGTTTGTTTCCCTTTCCCTTTCTCCATTTTTCCTTTGTTTTAAGTATTATTTTCTGATGTGTTCCCTCCCTTCCTCCTTTCCTCCCCTAAACTGACAAAAAGGAAAATAAATATAGCTATGTAAAGTTGTGAGCCTTGGAATCTACTATATTAGTCATGGAAGCCTCACTCTACATACTTGCCTTCAGTTTGATGATTTCCTAACAATAAAAGGATCTTGATAGACTTGAGCACTAGGCCCTATCCAACAAGATGCTGTGAGAAAAGTAAGGTCCTGCACTTAGGAAAAACCAAATGTACAGCTATAGAATAGATGGTACTTGACTCAACAGTACTAACTGTGAGAGGGATATAAGTGTCCTACTGGTCCTATCCAAGTATGAGCCAGCAGTGTGCCAAAAAAAGCCAATGCAGTCCTAAGATGTATCAAGCAGAGGGACAGCATCAAGATCACGAGAAGTGATAATACCACTTAATACCACCCTAGGTAGGCCACACTTGGAATACCGCATGCAATTCTAGTCACCATACTATAAAAAAGATGTGACTCTAAAAGGAGTGCAGAAGAGAACAACAAAGATGATTAAGATACTGCAGGCTAAACCATATGATGAACGGTTGAGGGAACTGGCTACGTCTAGTATTTCTTTCAACATATAAATTTGCAACATTTCTTTTAACAAGTGAAAAACAAGAAAAAAAAGTCAAGGAAACAATTGGTCCATAAATGGGAGAAGAGGGCAAGGAGGTGACGGATAGCAGGGAGAAAGGAGGCCATAGAATACGATGAATGGTAGTAGGGATTGGGTATGTCTAGTCTAATGAATAGAAGAACTAGGAAGTATGGGTGGAAACTTATTAAAGATACATCCATCTAAGGAGAAATTTCCTGACAATGAGAAAAATTAATCAAGGGGAAAGTTTGCTGCCTGGAGTTGTGGGTGCTCAATCACAATAGCATTTCAGGTATAGAACAACTATTTGTCCAGGATGATACATGATCTTTTACCTTGAGCAGCTGGTTGGAATAGAAGGCATCCAAGGTCCTTTGCAGTCCTATGAGTCTATGAGTTTTTGATCAGCATTCTTTCAATACATATTTCAAGTCAGCTATAGATTCATTGAATTGACAAGGTATCAGGTTCACATTTAACAAGCTTCTTAATCAGAAAGTTACAGTATACTTTGTCAAATGCCTTGATGGAATCAGTATGCAAGATGCTCATACCATTCCTATAATTTCAGTAAGTTGATGCAACACCCAACTGACCTTGGCTAATCTCAAGAAAATTGAATTGTGAGTACATAGATAGGGAAACACCAAGACATCCCAGGCTTATAACAATAGCAATAGCACTTAGACTTACCGGTACATACCGCTTCACAGTGCTTTCCAGCCCTCTCTAAGTGGTTTACACAGTCAGCATATTGCCCCCAACAATCTGGGTCCTCATGAAGATAAAAATACCTCACAGAATTAAAGGACTGGCAAAGCACATTCCTTTATATTCCTTGAGTTCCATCATTTTCAGCTATGTAGGTTTGCAGACTCAGAATTCCCTGCCAGCTGCCCTTTGCTGAGAATTCTGGAAGCTCAGGACCACACATCTACAATTTGACAAGGTTGGGAAACACTGCTGAGCCTCCCCAGTACCAATGTCAGGCTGTCAAAACTATAGATCCCCTAATCTTATTTTGTTGAAGGTTGCAAGGATTTCCCTCCGCCAATTCCCTCATATTTCATCTATTCTCTCGGATTATTCATTCAGGTACATAGCATAAAGACCTGGGTTTTCATATAATATAATCCTTCCCTGCTCTCAAAACACATGCTAACTTGACACCATTCTCAAAGATTTGAATTATAGAATGTAAGGATTGGGAAGGACTTTGGCATAGGAAGATCACTTGATTCCTTCCAACCTCAAAAAGTGTGATACTGCAGATGTTGCAATAGAAACAGGATAAAGGGATCCACCTAATGGTCATTAGACTGACAAGGCCATTCCAGTTTGGAGTAGACAGCTCTACCCTGTTTCCCCCAAAATAAGACATCCCCTGATAATAAGCCCAATCGGGCTTTTGAGTGCATGGCAATAAGGCCAAGCGTTTATTTCAGGGTTCAAAAAATATAAGACAGGGTCTTATTTCCGGGGAAACAGGGTAGTACAAGGTGATATTTCATCATTCCAGGAATAGGACTACCCAGTTCAGTTATAATTTCTGTATTGCAAATATATTACTTCTATCCAATTGTTAACCCTTGTATAATATTATACATTCTATTTCTAAAGTTCCAATATATGAAAAAACTTATAAAGATCAGTGTGTCTATCAGACTTTAAAAAGTTTCCAAACCATGCAGCAGACATAAATATTGTCACAAAAGAGGCATCACACTGAGAATTGATTCATCAAATAACAAAACTATCCACAAAAGAAAAATCATTCATTAATGTCCATCTGTAAACACAGCCAAAGATCAGGAATAGCTTGGCAGAGCAAAATGATAGTATCAGGTGAAGAGCCTACTTATGTTTACTGTCATTATAGGACAGATTTACTGTCAAGTAAATTACAAACTTTCTTTGCACCTTTTTATAGCTTCTCAAATTGGTAAAATATTTTTTATAAAAAAAGTATTTGTGATTTCTAATTCAATTTATTTACCATCGGTGTCTAAACCTAACAATTCAAAAACAATATTGTCCCAAGACTAATCCAAAATTATAAGCATAGAAATAAGATGCTGAACGGATGACAAGGACTCCAAGAGCTGGACTCACCTTTTTAGCAGAATCTGGAGGCATATCCACCCCATTGATAAGTTCCCCATTATCTGCAAAGAGAGGAATATTGGGACTGAAAATCATGAGGTCACTCTTGGCACCAGCCTCTGTGCTCACACCTGCCAGGATGTGGCTGTGGCGATTGGAATAGGACCAGCTGCCCACTTCACTGGCACACACCAGGGTGGCCATGCCCGGGCCATAAACCATGGATTCCTTTCCCTTGCAGTGGCACCGCAGGGCCACGTAGATGAGAGTGGCCAGCAAGAAGAGGCTGGAAACAGAGCAGATGGCAATGATCAGATAGACGTTGATCGAGTCCACCAGGGGCACAAAGCTCTCCCCAGACCTTTGAAGATTAATATCCGTTTTGATTGTCTGACCACTTGTCACAAGTGACACACTCAAAGTGGCTGTGCCTGACAGTTGAGGTTTTCCATGATCCTTCACAAGAACAAGGACACTCTGGATTTTGCTGCCTTCTGATTCATCCAGAGAATATTTGGTACTCACCTCACCGCTATACTGCCCCACAGTCCATGGACCATTTTTTTCTTCAACCAGTTCATATCTTAGCCATGCATTGTATCCAGAATCCGCATCCAAGGCATGGATCTTGCCTACAATATGACCAGGCATCACTGGGACCACTAAAAGAATCAGGTTCTCTTCTGATGATCTTGACACAGCAGGTGCGTTGTCATTCTCATCCATCACAAAGACTTGAACAGTTGCATTGCCACATAAGGAGGGAAGTCCAGCATCCTTGGCTCTCACCTGGAACTCCAGCAGTTTCAACTCCTCATAGTCCAAGGACTGCAAAGCATAAAGTTTTCCACTCTCTGAATGTACAGAGATGTAGCTTGACAATGGCCAGAGCTTCTCATCTATCCCATAGGTGATCAGGGCATTCTCAGCTATGTCTGGGTCCGAAGCAGATACTGTGAAGATGTGAGCACCAGGGGGATTGTTCTCCTTCACAAAGACTGTGTAGGAGGGCTGTGTGAAAGCTGGAGCATTATCATTTATGTCACTAATAGGCACTAAGATGGTGAGCCTAGAAGACAGTGGTGGAACGCCTTGATCTTTCACTGTCACAACCATCCTGTACTCAGCCACCTGCTCCCTATCCAAAGGTGATCCAACAATTAGGGAGTAGTAATTCTTGAATGTTGACTCAAGTTTGAAGGGTACTCCAGTGGGCCAGAGGAAACAGTTTATTTGTCCATTGTTGCCAGAATCCCTGTCAGAAGCACTGATGATGGCTACCACAGTCCCTGGAGGGGAGTCCTCTGGCAATGGCACAGAGAGAGAATTCACAGATATTTCTGGAATATTGGCACTTCATCTAAGTCTGTTGCATTCAGAGTAATAACTAATGACCCACTAGCTGTATTTTCTAGCAACTTTACCCTGTAAACAGATTGGTTAAACACAGGAGGGTTGTCATTGACATCCAGCACATTGATGACTAGCTGAACAGTTCCTGTGAGTTTCGGTTCACCCCCATCAGTGGCTGTCAGTACTAAATGATGCACAGGGCTCTCCTCTCTGTCAAGTGGCACCTTCAATAGAAGTACTACAGATTTACTCTCATCTTCATCATTTCCTGTATCAAGAATAAAATGGTTGTTTGAGGTGAGCTTGTAATTTAATAGAGCATTAGTAGCAATATCTGCATCAGAGGCTCCCTTTAAAGGATATCGGGTACCAGATGCTGTTATCAATTCAGCCATACTCAGGATCTGTTCCCTGGCAGAGAAGATGGGAGCATTGTCATTAATGTCTTGGATTTCAACCTCCACATAAAACAATCTCAGAGGTTTCTCCACAATCACCTCCAGGTGAAGGACACAGTCTGCATTCTTGGCACACAGCTCCTCCCTGTCTCTCCGGGAATT
>QLTV01001461.1:474367-499384 GCA_003457575.1 Thermophis baileyi
CCGCATGCATGCACGACCCCTCCCCCATTTCCCGACTTCCGGTGGGCCCGGTAGGCCCGTTTTTCGCCCTCCCCAGGCTCCAGAGGCTTCCCTGGAGCCTGGGAGGGTGAAAACGCCCTCTCCTGCCCCCCCAGAGGCCGAAAACGCCCTCCCAGAGCCTCTGCGCAAGCCAAAAATCAGCCTGCTGCTGCGCACATGTGCGCTGGAGCTGAGCTAGGGCAACGGCTCATGTGCCGACAGATAGGGCTCCACTTGCCATAGTGCCATAGGTTCGCCATCACGGAACTAGGCAATAAAATTAAGGAGCTAGGAGCACAAGTAGCGTTCTCATTAGTACTCCCAACAAAAGGTCAACACCCATTGAGGGGGTAAAAGAATTCTAGAAATAAACCACTGGCTAAAGGGTTGGTGTCGCCAAGAAAACGTTGGTTTCTTGGACCATGGACTGCATTACCTTCATGGAGGACTCTTGGCAAGGGATGGGCTAAAACAGGGGAAAATGTACTTGGAAAAAGACTGGCCCAACTCATCAGAAGGGCTCTAAACTAAAATTGAAGAGGGAGGGTAACCAATCTTTAGAATCTCTAGAACACAAAACCAATCATAAATCCCAAGAAAGCAAATCAAACAATGAGGTAGGGAGTGATGAGAAAAAAGAAAAACTCAAACAACATCTAGGAGATGCAGGAAACATACCCATGGACAGGCGTAAAAGTCTTTAATGCTTATATATAAATGCTCAAAGCTTGGGGAACAAACAGGGTGAACTAGAAGCAATAGTACATGAGGGTAGGTATGACATAGTTGCCATTACAAAAACCTGGTGGGACGAAACCCATGACTGGAATGTACTGATGGATGAATAGAAATTGTTCAAAAGAAACAGATCTACAAAAAGAGGAGGTGGAGTTGCATTATATGTAAGATATCACTACATATCTACAGAAATGCACATGACCAAAGATAAAACCCCTCCAAAATGTATATGGGTCAATGTACAGTAAAAGGGGGGGAAAGTGACATTGCCATAGGTCTATATTATAGGCCACCCAACCAATTAGAAGAAATATTCATAATTATTAAGGTTTTATTTTATTATATAAAATACAAAGAAGAGAAGAAAAATAGAAAATTAAGGGAAGGAAAGGGAGTGGGGAAAGGGGTGTGTATACAAGGGGAAAGAGTAAAAGAAAGAAAAGGGGCATTGACTTCCAACTCTTGTTAGCACAGTTCAAGATAAAAACACTCCAATCTCAACTTTTTGCTTTTACACGTTAATATATTTTGATTTGATGTTACATTTTGAAATTTTGGGTTAAACCTTTCTTTCAGTTGCACATACTGTATCAAGCACAGGAAAATCCATCCTAATTCCAGTTAACTCATTAAGTTTAAGTCACTCCTTCCAACTTATCTTCATGGGGTAAAATATTTTTCTTCTCTGGAAGTTTTATCAAAGACTTATAGGCCTTTCTTATGAGATCCTCAACCTTGTTAATGTCCTTAAAGAAAAAGTCCAAAATTTGTCTTTTTTCTCGATGTTCTTCTTTCAGTCATGTTGAGAGGTTTATATTTGAACCATAGTGGTGAAAGTTAATATCAGGTTCTTCCAAAACTGCGATAAACTCCTCTGCATTTTCAGCTACTTGTGAAATTGCCTCCGCAGTTTGGTAACATTCTCCACATGTTTGCATCTCAGAAGTATTTTTTTTAAATGTCTTTATTACATTTTTCTCTTTCTACATGTTACAATAATTTCTTAAGCAGATCTACAGCCTTTTACATACATTAATTTTATATTGATACATTTTGTACATTATCTTACAATATTTTCTAATTCTACATCTTCTTCGTACATTTTCTCTTCATCCTTCTGTCATCAATCCAATCATACCATTTTCCCCATATTACATAATAATCTGAATCTTTTTGTCCTTTAAATTCTATTGTTAACTTGTCCATCTCCGCGCATTCAAATATTTTTTTAATTATCAAACTCTCGGTGGGTGTGTTTGTATTTATCCAACATTGCTCAAAGGCGATCCTAGCTGCAGTTATAATGTGTAAAATCAAATATTTAGAATTTTTATCTTGTTTCCTACTACTTCTTGTAGCCAACTATGTATCCTTTTCCAGTATTTCTTCGCTTCCGGGCACAACCACCACGCGTGAAAGAAGGTACCTTGCTCTTTTTTGCATTTCCAACAAAGCGAATTTAAATTTGGATATATCTTCGCTAGTCTTGAGGGGGCCAGATGCCAGTGATAGAACATTTTATAGTGGTTTTCTTTATAGGATACCGATTTTGTTATTTTATAATTTCTGTTCCAAATTTGTTCCTAATCAGCCAAATGAATATTATGTCCCACATTTTTCACCCAAGCTATCATCGTCCCCTTTACTATATCTTCAGCTCTGTCAAATTGTAATAAATAGTTATATATTTTTGTAATCATTTTTTCTTCTGGGCCCGTCAAAAGTTTATCTAATTGTTGCGTCTCTACCTCAATTCCGAATTCATCACTATCTTTCTTAAATCTTGATTGGAGTTGAAGGTATGGCTACCAATCTATAATTATGCCCTGTTCCTCCAATTCCTGTCTACTTTTTAATTTCCTGTGTCTGTCTAAAATATCCTTATATTTAACCATTTTGCACATATCTATCGTATTTGGGTGGATCATCGCCTCCATAGTGGACAGCCAGTTGGGGATTTTCAAATAATGGGGTTTTTTTTTTGTCTCCTGCCATATTTGCATCAGTGAATCTCTTATCTTATGTCTATAGAAGTATTTTTGTGGTTTATTTTTTTTGTCCCACAGAAATGCGTGCCATCCTTTTTGTAAGTCGTGGCCTTCCAATGTTAATATCCTTTTGTTTCTCAAATTAACCCAATCTCTAAGCCAAACTAATGATGCTGCTTTGTAATAGAGTCTCCAGTCTGGGAGCCCAAAGCCACCTCTGCCTCTACTGTCTTGTAAATCTATTAATTTTATTCTCAGCTTTTTACCTTGCCATATAAATTTCAAAGTCATTTTGTTCAAATCAGTAAAAAACTTTTTGTCCAGTTTTATAGCTATGGTCTGAAAAAGATAAAGTAATTTTGGTAGGACATTCATCTTAATAGTTGCTGTCCGACCTAAGTAAAGATAATTGCAATGTCCCCCACCTCTCCAGATCTATTTTTATTTGTTGCACTAATTTCAAATAATTGTCTTCCTTAATGAAGAATAATAATTTGGTTTTTTGTTTATTAATTCTAAGGCCCGCCACCTCCCCATATAGTTCTATTTCCCTTATTAAGATCGGTCCTGTCTCCTGTGGGTCTTCCAAAAATAATACTAGGTCATCAGCGAACGTCTGTATTTTATATTCTTCTTTTCTGATTTTGGTTCCTTTAATGGCTGGATTTGATCTAATTTTATTTAATAATGATTCTAAGGGTAAATAAAAATAAAAAGTAGAGGTGACAGTGAGCATCCCTGTCGAACTCCTTTCATTATTTGAAATGGCCTTGTAATATCACCATTTATTATTACATTGGCTTTCTGGGAAGAATATATTGTTTCAATCATCTGTTCAAATTTTTCTCCAAATTTCATTTCTTTGATTTGCCGAATCATGTATTGCCAATTTACATTGTCGAACGCCTTTTGCGCATCCAGGAAAACAAGCACTGCTTGCTTTTCTGGATGCACTTCATAGTATTCTAACATATTCAATACAACTCTTGTGTTGGTTCTAATCTGTCTTGTTGGAAGAAAACCGTTTTGGTCAGAATATATAATTTTGTTTAATAGTCTTTTTATCCTTCCTGCCATAATGTTCATAAAAATTTTGTAGTCAGCGTTCAACAATGAAATTGGCCTATAGTTATGAATTTGGTTTGCGTCGGTACCCTCTTTCATGATCATGGTGATATATGCCTCCCTCCACGAATCTGGTATTTTTGCTTTCAATAGGACCTCATTATACAATTCTAATAACATTGGTTCCAATAATTCTCCCATATTTTTGTAAAATTCCCCTGGGAGGAATCCACGAGATATCTGGTCCACGAGATTTGTTATTCTTTTGCTTCTTAATCGCATCTTTTAGTTCCGTCAGTTATTTCTCTGTTCAGCATTGTTTTATCTTCCTCCTCTAGTGGTGGCATACTTCCCCCCCTTCAAATACTCATTTATTTTATCCATCTCTTTTCCATCTTGTTTGTATAAGTTCTCAAAATATTCTGAAGTAATCTTCTTTAGTTTTTCTTCATAATTTTGTAGATTTCCTGCCTCATCCTGTAATGAGGACCCAGATTGTTGGGGGCAATATGCTAACTCTGTAAACCGCTTAGAGAGGGCTGTAAAGCACTATGAAGCGGTATATAAGTCTAAGTGCTATTGCTATTGCTAATTGGTGTATCATCCTACTCTCCTTTTCTTTTTTAAGTTTGTATGCCAACCACCTGCCTGGCTTATTTGCATTTTCAAAAAAAAGACTGTTTCATGAACCTAACGTTTTTTGCATATTCTGTTTGTTCTATCATATTTAATTTGTGCTTTGATAGAATTAGTGTCTCGTTTATTTGTTCATCTCCTGGTTTCTTTTGGAGTTTATTTTCTAGTTGTTTTATTTCATCCAGTAATCTATTTTGTTGTTTCCATTTGTCTTTATTCTTCCTTGGTATATGCTATCGTAATCCCTCTGACATAGGCCTTCATTGTATCCCATAAATTTTGTAATGAGGTAGGTTGCTTTTTATTCTCTTCAAAAAATAAGGTTAATTCTTTTTCAATCATTTGTGGATATTCATTATCTTGCAGGATTTGTGTATTTAATGTCCATCTCTTATTCCTCCTTATTTGACCTCTTCATATTATTACTAAGGGATTGTGGTCTGCCCAAATATTTGGGGTAATCTCTACTTTCTCTATTTCTTTGCTTAGTTCTCCATTCGCCCATACCATATCTATTCTTGAATATGACTTATGTGGGTTAGAATAAAAGGTAAATTGTTTTTCTTTTGGGTGTAATGCTCTCCACACATTTATTAAATTAAATTCTTCGGCCATATCAAAAAATGTTCTTGGTAGTGCAGTTCTTTTTCTTTGCTTTTTCTTATCGCTAATATAGTCTTTTTTTAATGTCCACTACTCCGTTATAGTCTCCCACTATACATACATTTTTATAACCTGTCTCTATTATCTTTTCATGGGCTTTCTTATAAAATTCTTTTTGATTTTTATCGGGAGCATGGATATTTAGCAAAAGCATTGTAATTTTACCTGTCTTGATTTCAAGCATTAATAATCTTCCTTTGGGATCTGCATAAATTTTGTTAGTTCATATTTCTTTTTTAGTATATACCGCTACCCCTCTTTTTTTGTTCCCTGCTAATGATGTGTGGAGTTCTCCCAGTTTTTTATATTCTAAATATTTTTGGTCTTGTTCTTTGATATGTGTTTCTTGAAGACATATAATATCTGCTTTTTGCTTTACCAGTTTTGTAAATATTTTTTTCCTTTTCCCTGCATCATTTAATCCTTTCACATTTATTGATATTAATTTGGTTTCTTTCTGCATTTGTCTATTTCCTTACGAGCGTTTAGTTTTTGCTTGTTTTTGTAGCTCTTTGTGTCCTGGTTCTGATTCCTTCTACCTGCTTTTGGGGTTCTTTTATTTCTTTGGTTCCTTCTTTCCTTTCCTCTTCTTCAGATTCCTGTCGCTCTTCTTGGCTTACCAACTCCAATTTCTCTCCACCGTTTGATTCTTCTTCCATCCCTATTAGTTGATCGTATACTTCTTGGGCTTTATCTAAATTGTCCTCTTTAATTTTCCTGCCCTCCCAGGTAATTATCATCCCTTCTGGGATGATCCATCGGAATAATATGTTTCTTTTATTTAACGAGGATGCCAAAAAGTGATAATCTCTTCTTTGTTCGCGGACACGTCTCAGAACCCGCTTTAGAGTGATAACCTCTTTCTCCTTGTATATCATTGATTCATTTCTCGTAATTTTATAAATGGTATCTCGGACTTTTTTTTCTTGCAAATCTAATATGCACTTCCCTGGGTAGGTGATGTTGTTTAGCGTAATTTGTTTGGACTTGATATACTTCATCCATCTCATTTATTACTTCTTGCTTGTCTTTCTGTAAGGTCTCAGCTATCATTTCCGCCATTATTCCCCCCAGGTCTTCTTCCTTGGTTTCTGTCACATTTTGGAACCACAGATAGAAGGAAGATCGATCCATTTCCAGATGTATCAGGGAGTTTTCTAATTCTTTATTTACTGTTGACATTTTTTGGTCCATCCATTCTAACTTTTTCTCCATTTGTTCAGTCTTTGTTTCCACCAGTTTTATGTGTTGTTCATTTTTTTTAATTGTCTCTTGAATCGATCCAATCTTATTATCCAATTTCTGAATATCTGATTTTAATTCTACATGGTTCTGTGCTATCGCTTCCTGCAATTTCACCATAGTTTCTTGCATCATTACTAGTGTGGAATTCATTGCTTGTATTACCAATGTACCACCTGTTTTTTTGACAGTCAACATCTCCTCTATTGAACGCTGACTGGCAGGGGATGCTGCTGCTACTGTAGGGTTAGATGATGCTTTTTTCCCTGCTCTCAATGATGTTGTAGTAATAGTCATTTCCTTTATTATTCTATTTTGTTCCCCCAAGCTTTTATAAATCCTTCCCCAAATCACCATCCAATACTTTTTATGTTGCTGGTATTTTCCCCCTCTTCTAAATTATTTTCTCTGTACCTATAAACTTAAGTATGACTATGTATAACTTTCACTAATGGATATAGTTTAAATATAGTTTAAATCGTATTGATCCTGTAAATATTACTAACCAACTTTATGTATCTTCCTATTTGCTATTTAATATTTACTCTTCCCCTTTTACTATTATCATTTTATCTATCAACACTCCAATTATTATATCTACAGTTGTTAATTTATAAATCCTCTACTATCAATATAATAAATATGTCAGTAATAATATACTTGGTCTCTAATAAATATTAACTATGTTAAAAATAAATATTAATGCATTCAATATAGTCTATACAACAATCAACTATACTATCAATATAATAAATGTATCAGTTATAATATACTTAGTCTCTAATAAATATTGACTATATTATAAATAAATATTAATGCATTCAATATAATCTATACAATAATCAACTATATTAATATAACTATAAATATATTTTTAAATAAATAAAGAGGTTAAATGAAAAGTTAATAATATGACTACTATAATCTAAAAGGAAGAGTAAATAGAAATGAGAAGTGAAAAAAGGAAAGAAAAAAGGAAAAGAGGAAAAGAGAGCAATTTCACATTAATATGCAGTGATATCACAACGATCTACATAGTAATCAAGTAGTTTTAACAGTTAATTAATCAAAAGCTGATTCTGTACAACTTCTTCAGCAATATAAATTTCAAGTTTCAAAGTTATTCCAAGTTCGTGATATTGTAGTCTTACTTCCAACACCGTCTCTGTCAGATCTTTTGCTTAGTCATTCACTGCTGCTGCTTTTTGTTTCCGCCCTCTCTTCCTAGTATTTTAATTTTCACTGGAGTGCTCCTGTTTGTTCTGGACTTTCACCTTCCGTAGATCATAGGCTTAAGTTCGTTTCCACTGCACAAAGTTCTCTCCTTTTGTTCTCCTCTGGCTGTCCTCTCCCATGCAGACTCTAAGTTCCATAGTCTTTTTTTGGATTAAGTCACCTCCAACTCGTCTCCAACTGGATCGCTAATTAACCGACTACATGTTCCACCTTCGTCTTTCCTTCGCGGGCATTATTCACCGTCTCTCTCCTGTATCTTCCTTCTCGCACACTCTCTGTCAGTCTCTCGTTCTATCCAAGTCCTTCCTTTTACTTAATCTCATTATCGGCGGTTGCTTTTCTAATTTCCTGCTCTTTTCTTGCAATCGCTGCTAAGTTTCCTCCGGAGCTTCCTTCTTTGCCGTGAAGTTTGGAATCACTTACTTTGACAGTACTATCCGTGGCAAATACGGGATTTCCACACTCTTCGAATCAGGCGTAGACTGCTTAAACAATTCTTCTTCCAAGTCTGTTGTGGCTAGTTACGGCTTCGGGTCCGCCATGTTAAAATAACATGACAGGACGCTTTCACGCCGGATTAAAGAGGGTGCCCTTCACTTCAGCAGGCAGCTGCTCTCCACCACACTGTCGGTCGGGATACCCCTCTGTTTCACAAAGTCCTCCAAACGTTTTGTGCTTCAAAAGGTTTCCAGGCGCAAAGAAAAGCAGAATCAAAGGACAGAGGTCATCCTTCTCCTTCTGCACTGCCCCAACGTCACCACCGGAAGTCCCATCTCAGAATTAATTTGACAGGATTTTTTATCATCAGAGAACAGCTGGTCAACAATTTGGCGTATTTTGAGACCTTTCAAATATATCTCTAATACTTTGCTCCACCATCTTGGTTTTCTCTTTTAATCAGAATCAGAAGATTTTAGCCACCCACAGCTAAGAAGATCAAGCTACCAGTTACTGCAATCGTAAACTAAAATCACAGCTTTCAATCTTTATTTTTCTCCATCAGCTTTTTTTTTTCTCACCACACTTCCTTATTTGGCTTGCTTTAGCAGCCTTCTTCCTTGTTCTTTGAGACAAAAAGAGATCCCTAAAATGGCGTGAGTCTTCAAAAAGGTATAGCAGGCTGTAGCTAGAAAGAGCCTCTTTTTAAGTTGACTTTAAAAAGATTAATAGTTGTTGAAGTTGATTAAGAAGAGAAAGGGATAACTTACTGTCCGTTTGAAAGGTGAATTTCAAAATGGCAGCTTCTTCAACCCTGAACAGATTGCAGCCCCTCCCCTCCCAGCTTTTGGCATGCAGATAGCTTCGGAGTTCAACTCCTGAAGCCATTTGCCAGCTTACAGATGTATTGGAGGGTTCCGAGAGGAAGTTCTTCAACACACCTTGGCCGGGTGGGTCATAAAAACTGAAAGAAATGCCAGTCCCTTCAGTTAGAAGGCAGAAGAGCTACACCCCAGGGAAAAATCCTTCGGAGATCTCTCCCCAGGCATGTGTTCGGTTAGCCATCTTCCTGGAAGTCTTCCCAACCAATCAGAAGAAATAGATGAACTTTTTGCCAACCAGTTTACAAATGTATGTAGGAAGCATACCACAGTAATAATGGGAGACTTTAACTATCCAGATATCAACTGGGAGACAAACTCTGCAGCGAATGGGAGATCAAATAGATTCCTAACCAACCTAGCTGACAACTTTGTTATCCAAAAGGTAGAGGAGGGAACTATAGTATAAAGCTATACTGGACCTAATTCTTACTAATAGAGAAGAAGTGATAGAGTTGAAATTGCCAGAACCTTGGGTGAAAGTGACAACGTCATACTGGAATTCAATATAATGCAAACACAAGCAATAGAATATAATCCAACCAGTGTCTTAAACTTTAAAAGAGCTGATTTTAACAAACTCAGAGAGAGTCTAGGAAAGATTCCATGGATAAAAATCCTAAAGGGGAAAACAACTCAAGAAGCATGGGAAACTCTGAAAAATGTGATCATAAAAGCCCAGTCCAGCACAATACCACTGAAAAAGAAAAACAAGAAATTCAAGAAGAAACCAGCATGCTTGCACAAAGATCTCTCTGACAAACTGAAAGACAAAAAGGACAAGTACAAAAAATGAAAAGAGAGACATATAACTAAGGCTGATTATCAGCAGATAACCAGAAGATGCAAAGATGAAGTCAAGAAAGCAAAGGCTCAGAATGAACAAAGACTTGCAACAAAAGCCAAAGATAATAAAAAAAAGTTTCTTTCAAAGTTTCTTTTAATGGTTTTTTATATTGTTGTGAGCCGCCCAGAGTCCCTTGGGAGTTGGGCGGCATACAAATTTAATAAATAATAAAAAATAATAATAATAACATATTAATAACAGAAAAAAAGTCAAGGAAACAGTAGATCCTCTAAAGATAGAAGATGACAAGGAAGTAACAGACAGCAGGGAGAAAGCAGAGCGGCTTAACTCATTCTTCGCATCAGTCTTCATGCAAAAAGAAATTATAGCCCAACATACCAAAAAAACTAATGTAAAAGACAAACTAGAAATAAAAATTAAAATAAGCAAGAGAATGGTAAGAGAACACCTATCTGACCTTGATGAATATAAATCACCGGAACCTGACAGATGACATCCCAGAGTTCTGAAGGAGCTGGCAGATGTTATCTCAGAACCATTGTACCATATCTTTCAAAAATCCTGGAGCACCACGGAAGTACCTGAGGATTGGAAAAGGGCTGATATGGTTCCCATCTTCAAGAAAGGGGGGGGGAAACAGACCCAGGAAACTACAGACCAATCAGTCTAACTATATATCTATATATAGAGTTTTATACCACACTAGTGAGGCAACACTAGGATTACAGTTCTGGTGACCACAATATAAACAAGATGCACAGACCCTGGAAAATGTGCGGAGAAGAGCCCCAAAGATGATAAGGGGTCTGGAAGATAAATTGTATGATGAACAGTTGAGAATTTTTGATATGTCTAACCTATTGAAGAGAAGGATTAGTGGTGACATAATACCTGTCTTCCAGTACTTGAGAGGCTGTTACAGAAAAGAGGGGATCCACTTGTTAAAGCTTCTTAAAGAGAGAACCAACCTAGAACTAAAGAGAAATTTCCTGACAGGGATAACAATTAATCAAGGGAATAGCTTGCCTCCTGGATCTGTTGCTGCTCCATCACTATAGATTTTCAGAAACAGACTGAACATCTATTTGTGGTATATGGTCTCTTGACGAGCAGGGGGTTTGACTAGAAGACCTCCAAGCTCCCTTCCAGCCCTATGATTCTATGAGTTTTGGTAAGTATTCTTTCAATACATATTTCAAGTGAGCTATAGATTCATTGAATTGGCAAGATATCAAGTTCACATTTAACAAACTTATTAATCAGAAAGTTATACAAAATATATTTTGTCAAATGCCTTGATGAAACCAGTATGTAAAATGTTCACACCATTCCTACAATTTCAAAAAGTTGATGAAACACCTACTTGACCCTTGGCTGATCTCAAGAACGTAAGCAACATGGCTGGACTGTGAATACACACATGGGGGACCACCAAAAAATCCAAGGCTTATAAAATAGATTGCAAAGATAAAAATACCTTACAGAATTAAAGGACTGGCAAAGCACATCTATACTGAGAAAAATGTCTGATTAAACAAATAAAGTTCCTATTTGACATGTTCTTGAAAACTCCAAGCAGATCTTTAGCATTTACTGCTTAATTGCTCTATGAGCTTCTCAGAATACAACAGATATTCTTTGAGCTCCATCATTTTCAGCTATATAGGTTTGCAGACTCAGAATTCCCTGCCAGCTGCCCTTTGCTGAGAATTCTGGAAGCTCAGGACCACACATCTACAACTTGACTAGGTTGAGAAACACTGCTGAGCCTCCCCAGTACCAATGTCAGGCTGTCAAAACTATAGATCCCCTAATCTTATTTTGTTGAAGGAATTCCCTTCAAGGAATTCTCAAAGAATTCCCTCATATTTCATCTATTCTCTCAGATTATTCATTCAGCTACATAACATAAAGACCTGGGTTTTCATATAATATAATCCTTCCCCACTCTCAAAACACATTGTAAGTTGATGCCATTTCTCAAAGATTTGAAGAGAATTATAGAATGTAAGGATTGGTAGGACTTTGGCTTAGGAACATCACTTGATTCCTTCCAACCTCAAAAAGTGTGACACCGCAGATATTGCAATAGAAACAGAATAAAATAATCCACCTATTGGTTGTTAAACTGACAGGACTATTCTAGTTTAAAGTAGACAGCTCTAGTACAAGGTGATATTTGATCGTTTTAGGAATGTGACTATCCAGTTACCAATTAAAATTTCTGTATTATAAATGTATTACTTCTACCCAGTTGTTAACCCCTTTACAATATTATACTTTCTATTTTTAAATTTAACAACAATATATTAACAAGATAAAAACTTCCTCAAACAAACTTACAAGGAAAGTTCTGTGTCATCTAGCAGATTAATAAAGTTTTAAAGTTTGCAATTTATGCTACCCATAAATATTGTCACAAAAAGAGGCATCACACTAATTGATTCATCAAACAACAAAACTATCAACAAACAAAAATCATTCATTAATGTCCACCTATAATTTACTATCAAGTAAATGACAAACTTTCTTTGCCCATTTCTACACTATAGCTCCTGAAATTGGTAAAATATTTTTTATAAAAAAGTATTCATGATTTGTAATTCAATATATTTTCTATCGGTGTCTAAACCTAACAATTCAAAAACAATACTGTCCCAAGACTAATCCAAAATTATAAGCATAGAAATAAGATACTGAGCGGATGACAAGGACTCCAAGAGCTGGACTCACCTTTTTAGCAGAATCTGGAGGCACATCCATCCCATTGATAAGTTCCCCATTATCTGCAAAGACAGGAATATTGGGACTGAAAATCATGAGATCACTCTTGGCACCAGCCTCTGCACTCACACCAGCCAGGATGTGGCTGTGGCGATTGGAATAGGACCAGCTGCCCACTTCACTGGCACACACCAGGGTGGCCATGCCAGGGCCATAAACCATGGGTTCCTTTGTCTTGCAGTGGCATCGCAGGGCCACGTAGATGAGAGTGGCCAGCAAGAAGAGGCTGGAAACAGAGCAGATGGCAATGATCAGATAGACGTTGATCGAGTCCACCAGGGGCACAAAGCTCTCCCCTGACCTTTGAAGGTTAATATCCGTTTTGATTGTCTGACCACTTGTCACAAGTGACACACTCAAGGTGGCTGTGGCTGACAGTTGAGGTTTTCCATGATCCTTCACAAAAACAAGGACACTCTGGATTTTGCTGCCTTCTGATTCATCCAGAGAATATTTGGTACTCACCTCACCACTATACTGCCCCACAGTCCATGGACCATTGCTTTCTTCAACCAGTTCATACTTTAGCCATGCATTGTATCCAGAATCCGCATCCAAGGCATGGATCTTGCCTACAATATGACCAGGCATCACCGGGACCACTAGAAGAATCAGGTTCTCTTCTGGTGATCCTGACACAGCAGGTGCATTGTCATTCTCATCCATCACAAAGACTTGAACAGTTGCATTGCCACATAAGGAGGGAAGTCCAGCATCCTTGGCTCTCACCTGGAACTCCAGCAGTTTCAACTCCTCATAGTCCAAGGACTGCAAAGCATAGAGTTTTCCACTCTCCGAATGTACAGAGATGTAGCTTGACAATGGCCAGAGCTTCTCATCTATCCAATAGGTGATCAGGGCATTCTCAGCTATATCTGGGTCTGAGGCAGATACTGTGAAGACGTGAGCACCAGGGGGATTGTTCTCCTTCACAAAGACTGTGTAGGAGGGCTGTGTGAAAGCTGGAGCATTATCATTTATGTCACTAATAGGCACTAAGAGGGTGATACTAGAAGACAGTGGTGGAACGCCTTGATCTTCCACTGTCACAACCATCCTGTACTCAGCCACCTGCTCCCTATCTAGCACTGGTAATTCTTGAATGTTGACTCAAGTTTGAAGGGTACTCCAGTGGGCCAGAGGAAACAGTTTATTTGTCCATTGTTGCCAGAATCCCTGTCAGAAGCACTGATGATGGCTACCACAGTCCCTGGAGGGGAGTCCTCTGGCAATGGCACAGAGAGAGAATTCACAGATAATTCTGGAATGTTGTCATTCATGTCCAAAACCTCAATGAGAACTTTACAGTGCCCTGATAATTGAGAACTGCCTTTATCTTCTGCTACAATTGAAAGTTCATAGAATTTACTTTCTTCATAGTCCAATTTTCCAATCACTCTGATTTCCCCAATATCAGAATTTATACTAAATAGCTTCGTGACACGTGGAGGTGCTTTATTACTAAAAAAATAAGAGATTTCCCCATTAATCCCCTCATCTAAGTCTGTTGCATTCAGAGTAATAACTAATGACCCACTAGCTGTATTTTCTAGCAACTTTACCCTGTAAACAGATTGGTTAAACACAGGAGGGTTGTCATTGACATCCAGCACATTGATGACTAGCTGAACAGTTCCTGTGAGTTTTGGTTCACCCCCATCAGTGGCTGTCAGTACTAAATGATGCACAGGGCTCTCCTCTCTGTCAAGTGGCACCTTCAATAGAAGTACTACAGATTTACTCTCATCTTCATCATTTTCTGAATCAACAGCAAAATGGTTGTTTGGGCTGAGCTTGTATGTTAACTGAGTGTTAGTACCAATATCTGCATCAGAGGCTCCCTCTAAAGGGAATCGGGTACCAGATGCTGTTATGAATTCAGCCATACTCAGAATCTGTTCCCTGGCTGAGAAGATGGGAGCATTGTCATTAATGTCTTTGATTTCAACCTCCACATGGAAGAACCCCACAGGTTTCTCCACAATCACCTCCAGATGAAGGACACAGTCTGCATTCTTGGCACACAGCTCCTCCCTGTCTATCTGGGAATTTACAAACAAGATCCCATTCTGCAGGTTTACCTCAAAATAGTCCTTCTCTCCTTTGGACAGCATCCGGAACATCCGAGGCACCAGCTCGCTCACCTCCAACCCCAGATCCTGGGCGATGCGGCCCACAAAGGTGCCGTGCTGGGATTCCTCCAGCACAGAATAATGGAGCTGGCCGCTCCCCATTTTCCAGGCGGTATGGAGCAGAAGCAGCTGCAGCAGCCCCTTTGGCCAGGTAAGCATTGCAGACACTGGCACAACACCATCAAGCTCTTCTCTTTTTCTCTAAATATCTTGCCTTAAAGGTGTCAGGAGCAGAGCCCACCTACCCCAGCCATACTGGCAATGCGTTCATAGGTTGAATCTTGGCTTGTTGGGCTTTCTCTGTTGTTCGATATTTCCCTTGTGGATCTGGCTGGCAGGAATGTCTGTCCCTTTAAGGGAGGGGCTCTGCATTTTCAGTTTCACTTAGAGGATTTCTTTAGGAAACAGCGACCTCTTGTGACCACAATTCAAAATAAGAAACTGTGATATTCTTTCCTTAAGGCTTCAAGGGCTATTCCTTCATATATCTCTGATGTGTGATTTTCCTTCTTTTGGTCTTTAAATATTATATTAATTTAAATCTTATATTGATGCCTTGGTACTTCCTGGCCATCTTTCCCACTGTCAATAGATGAGCACCAGACAGATGGGGGGAAGTTGAAGTAGTGCAAACAATTTGAATCAGACTTTTGACCAAGATGAGAAACATTGGAACATTATTATTGGAACATTTATTTGAAAGAAACTCGTAACAGTATTCCAATGCTATGAATGCAGAAGTACTTTTCTAGTTTTATTTCTGAGTCTTGGCTGGATATGCAGCTCTTGAACCTTTTAGGCAAATGACGAGCAGGGCAAGTTCTAAAAACTCATGTGATGTCTTAATTGGCTTATTCCTGAAATAGATTGCATGTTACAATTAATCTAACCCATGTATTTCATATGACCCCTGTTTAGCTTATATAATTTTGTACTAAATCTTTTGAGAAGGAAAAGATACTGAAATTCAAACATTTTCCCTTTTTATTTTATTTCAAGTAACTTAATGAGTCTGTCGCTAAATAACCTCACATAAGAATTTTTCATTTTTTCCTTTATACACACACTCCTACAGACAAGCTAACCATCATAAAGGAATTTGTGCCTTTACTTTTCATAGCTCAGAAGAAAACAATAGCAAATCTATTAACCTCATTAGCCTGGGAAAAAATTTCATGAAGTCAGAACCCACTGTACTATTTCCTCCACCCTGGGAACAAGAAAACAAATCAAAAGTTTCTTCTGTATGATATTCCTTCAGCTTCTTTAAGGATGCTATTAAATGTGCCCTCAATCAAGTTTTCTTATCTCAAGGTTAAACACATTTTTCAATTTCTCTTTTCTTTCCACCCACATAATCCTTACTGCCCTTATTAGCACTTTCATATCTGCACGTTCAAATGTGAAACACACTCTAAATATTTCCCATGTTTTCAGTATAATAAAATGACTAGATATCACCCACCCCCCTAGTATCACTGGTCACGTTAACCAACCAGGTAGATGGCAGGCTGCTCAGCTACTCTCTCCAGCCATTACGAGCTCTCATTGAGACGACCTTGATTCCCACGGGCCTTATTGCTATTATGTCTGGCACCTGGGAGGAAATTATCACACACCCCTCAGTTCCCCCCCCCATACAGTATGGCAACTAAGAAATGAAGTAAAAAGAATATGGCTTCCGCTAAAGTCATTTTGAGAGTTGACAGTCGGCTCCCCCTACAAAATGAAGAGCACCTGAAAGATATTAAGCACAAACAGAAGTTAGGTTCCTATTAGCTCCTTCCCCCTTTGGTCCCTGGTCCCTTGGGCTTCTGAGGGTTCCTATCATGGTATTTATTTACTAGTCGTTCGGCCCCCACATTGCTGCTCTTTACCCAGGTAGCTTCTGATAGAGGATATCACTGTCATTGAACCAAGTACTGTAACTGTCCCTTGTAGAGCCTGGAATCTAGGATTTGCTTTACCTCGTAATGTGCCTCCCCTTCCACCACTATGGGGCCTGGGGCCACCCGAACTGCCAGCCTTAGCTCAGAACTTACTACCGGCTTCAGTAGGCTACTATGAAAAACCAGGTGTACCTTCCCCAGAAGGTGGGGAAGTTTCAATTCCACTGTGACTGGGTTATTGATTCTCATAATGGGGAACAGCCCTAAAAACTTGGGGCCTAGTTTTTTGCACGGCAGTTTTAGCTTTAAGTATTTGGTGGAGAGGTAAACTTTCTCTCCAACATGGAATGGTTTCTGAAGGGCCCGTTTCCTGTCAGACTACTCTTTATAGGTCTCTGCTGCTTTAGTTAGTGCCCGTTTTATGTTCCCCCATGCATTCTGTAGTGAATCAGCCCACTCTGTCAAACTAACAGAGGAAGGGGGCTCCTGGGGGTACTCTGGCATAGGAACAAAGTCTATCCCATTAACAACTTTAAAAGGGGTAATCCCCATGCTGCTGTGCACTGCATTGTTATATGCCACTTCAGCAAAAGGCAGTAGGTCTGCCCAGTTAGTTTGTTGATAGTTGACATAACACCTTAGATATTACTCCACCATTGTGTTAACTCATTCCGCTGCACCATTGGTACTCAGATGGAAAGCCAAGCTAAGTCCCTGGGCAGACCCAATTGACTTTACAAACTCCCTCCAGAACTTAGCTATGAACTGGACCTTCCCTCCCCCGATCCAAGATAATCTCTTTGGCATGCCGTGCAGTCGATAGATGTGCTTTAGGAACAGCTTCACTAGCTTGTGGGCAGAGGGTAGTCCGGGACAGGTGGTGAAATAAGCATCCTTGGAGAACAGGTAGATCAGCATCCAGATTACTGTATTCCCACCGCTTTCAGGCAGCTCCACTATAAAGTCCATCACAATCTCCTCCCAGGGCTGGGTTGGCTCGGTTATTTCTTGCAGTTAGCCAGGAGGCTTCCTTGGGCTCTTCTTCATCGTTGCACAGGTTGTACAGCTTTTCACATAGTCCTCAATGTCCTTTTTCATCCCTGGCCACCAAAATTGTCTCCTCGCTAGGTGCAAGGTCTTCAGGAACTCGAAGTGTCCAGCCTGCCTGGCATCATGGCTCCTTTGTAGGATCTGTACTCATAGGCTACTAGGGACATATAGTTTAGTGCCTTTCCAAGCCAGCCCATCCCTGGTGGTCAAGAGCTGCAGATGTTCCTTGAGCCAGGGGTCGATTTGTAATATGGCTTTAAGTCTATGGGTCATCTCTTCCCCTGGGTCAGTCAGTTGTCATGTGTTTTGCCATCGTGTGGTCACCTGAGCTGCCCTCTGGGGGAGGGGAATGATTGCATTGACTACTTCTTCCTGGCTGCTCTTGTACTGGGGCATCCGTGACAGGGCATCGGCCAGGAAGTTCCCCCCCCCAGAGGTACTTAAGGGTGAAGTTAAATCAGTTGAAATATTGTGCCCACCTAATCTGCTTAGGCGAGAGCTTACGAGGGGTCCTAAGTTCTTATAGTCAGTCCACACCTCAAAAGGTACACTGCTCCCTTCCAGGAGGTGGTGCCAGGTCAACAACGCCCATTGGACAGCAAAGGCCTCCTTCTCCCACACGGTCCAACGTCTCTCCGTGTCAGTGAGTTTTCGGGAGATGTAAGCGCATAGCTGTAGGGTTCTGTCCCCATTCTTTTGGAGGAGGACAGCCCCCATGACCACATCGCTGGCATCAGCCTGGATCACGAATGGCTTCTCAGGGTCAGGGTGTTTTAACACCGATTCTCTCACGAATAGCCTCTTTAGGGTTTCAAATGCCTCCTGGCATTCCATAGTCCATTGGATGGCTGGCTCGGCTGGGGTTTAGCCCCTGTTCTCCTGGTTTTTAGTAGTTCGGTAATTAGCAAGTCTATCTTTGCAAATGAAGGGATGAATTGCCTGTAGAAGTTAGCAAACCCCAGGAAGCTTGGTAGCTGCTTACAGGTTCGAGGGAGCTGCCACTCTAGGATAGCTTTCACTTTCGCTGGGTCCATCTCCATCCCCTCACTTGACACCCGGTATCCCAGGTAGTTCAGGCGGGTCTGGTGGAACTTGCATTTGGACAGCTTAGCATATAGGTTTGCTGCCAGTAGCTTCTTAAGGACTTGGCAGAGCAGCTAGATGTGCTCTTCCATCATTCTGGTGAAGATAAGGATGTCATCTAGGTAAACCAGGACTCCCTTATATAGGTGTTTGTTTATCAACACAGCAGGGGGGGGGCTTGTAATCCGAACAGCATCACCTTGAACTGGAAGCTTCCCAGCGGGCAGTTGAATGTTGTCTTCCATTTGTCCCCCTCTGATTCTGACTTGGTAATATTCTTCCCTCAAGTCTAACTTGGTGAATATCTTTTCCTTAGCCAGGTGCGCTAGCATATCTTTCATGAGAGGGAGGGGGTACATATTTTCCATGCATACCCCATTGATTCCCACTGAAATCCATGCATAATCTCATAGTTCCATCTTTCTTTTCTTTTAACAGGACTGGGGCTGCTACCCAGGATTTGGCCAGTTGGATGAAGTCCCTGGCTAGGTTCTTGTCAATGTATTCCCTTAGCTCCCTCATTTCCCTAGGGGTCATGGAGCATATTTTGGGCTTAGGCAGTTTTGCCCCTGGCAGGATTTTGATTGCATAGTCTGTGGAGCGGTGTTGGAGTAGCACATCACACTTCTTTTCACTGAACACCTCTGCCAGGTCCTGGTACTCTCTGGGGATGATTTGGGTCCCTGGGAGTTGATCAGACCCAGCCCTTGAGTGTTCTGCATCCCTGCCATCCATCCTCTGCAGAGAGACTTGCATGGCTCGGCTGTGTGGGGGAGAGAGGGGCCTCTTCCCAGTCTCAACTTCCTGTTATTCCTTTCCCACCATATCATTGGACGCCACTTGTCCAACCAGGCTAACCCCAGGATCATGGCCTCTGTCATCTTTGGGACGATCACGAACCAGATCATCTCCCAGTGCTGACCCATCTCTAGCTTCACAGGCTTGGTTAAGTGGGTAACGCCCCCCCCTCCCATCAGTGAGCCATCAACTTGCTCAAACTTCTGGAGAGCTTCCTTGCTCGGATCCCCAGCTTTAGCACTGTTGACAAGCTTATCAGGCATAGGGTGCAGCCTGAGTCTATTAGGGCCTCAAACTCCCCCTGAACTCCTGACTAAGGTGCCACGATTCTCATGAGGATAGCAAAGGGGCAGATGGCTCTACTCACCATCGGGTCTCCCTCCACCTCATCCTCGCTGTCATATGAGGCTGGTGACTGGTCCCCTTCGGCTGGATTTCCCTCCCCCTCGGGTGGGTGAGAGGGGACCTTGATGGCCTGGCTGGCCAAGCTGGACTTCTCCGGTGCCTTCCATGGTGACTTCTTTGGCTTGGGTGCGGACACCAGGCACTTGGCTGCTCAGTGCCCCAGCTGGTCACATTGGATGGGGGCCTGGCTTGGCCTGGTGGCTGAGGCCAATCATCTCCCAGCCGGTCGGCTCTCTTGACTCTTCCTCGGTCTCACCTCGGGGTGGATCTTTGGCCTTCAGCTCCACTTCTAGTGCCATAGCAGCCCGGTACCATTCGCATAGTCAGTCAGGAAGGCCCTAGTATGTGCATGCCTGACGCAGCTCTCTGTCAAGGCCCTCTTTGAAATGGTAAACAAGCTCTTGTTCTGACCAGTGCCGCAGCCTCCCTGCAACTCTCCAGAACTCTCGAATGTATTCCTTCACTGGCTGTCCCCTTTGCTTTAGCTCTTGTATCTCTCCCTCTGCCTGCTGGGCCTTCGCCTCGTCTTCGAACCTCGCCCTCAGTTCCACCAGGAACATCCCGGCATCCCTCAGCTTGGATGCATCCTCATCATGAAGGGTGGCCACCCATTCTTCTGCCTCCTCTTCAAGGTTGGCTGCCACCACATTCACCATCACTCTCTGGGTTGGGTAGGCTAAGGTGTAATGGTCTAGGTGGGCCAGCACATGGTCGAGGAAGATCTCCAGCATGTTGGGGTCCCCATCGAACACCATCTTCAGAGGAGGAGGCTCCATCAGGTAAGGTAGCAGTGGCCAGTATCCCAGATGCCACCCAGGCCCCGGGGGAGGGAAGTGGGCCTGGTGCCACCTGATGTCATCAGGGAGGGCTTGCTGCAGCTGCCTGGCAGGGCTAGCCACTTGTACAGCCAAAGTTTCAGGCTGGTGAGGCGAAACCCTGACGTGTGGGCTCGGGCTCTGCCGACCCAGGAGTGGCTGGGCCTCCCGGGTGGCCACTTCTTCTGCTGCTCCCAGCTGGAGCAAAAGTTCCACCTCTTGGATGCCTGTGCGGTCCAACCGCTGCCTCAGCTGCTCCATCAAAGGGCTCCAAAGCGCTGTCAAGAGTCTCTACTCCCTTGAAGAGCCGAGGTGGCGCAGTGGTTAGAGTGCAGCACTGCAGGCTACTTCAGCTGACTGCTAGCTGCAGTTCAGTGGTTCAAATCTCACCGGCTCAAGGTTGACTCAGCCTTCCATCCTTCTGAGGTGGGTAAAATGAGGACCCAGATTGTTGGGGGCAATATGCTGACTCTGTGAACCGCTTAGAGAGGGCTGTAAAGCACTGTAAAGCGGTATATAAGTCTAAGTGCTATTGCTATTGCTATTGGCTCATCACAATCTGCCGCTCTCCTATCTTTCCCCTTCATTAGGCTGGCCCCCATGTACCTGGGTGAAACCAGGGGTAACTTGGCTTCCGCTGCCTTTGGCGCTCTCCTCCACCAGAGCTCTTCACCCATCAGGTAGGGACTCCCCACAGCCGTCTCTCCTTCCCGTGCCCCTTGCAGTTCGGGCTTCTCCAGCCATGTCTTTGGCCATGTAATCATCAGTGGGGCAGCCTCAGCTCCTCTGGCATCTGCTTGTGTTGCCACTGAGGCAGTCGCGGGCTTGCCGGCCAGTTCTCCCCTCATCTCAGACATTTTCTCCTTAGGTTTTCCCTCCCAAGGCAACTGGGAGGGAAGGGCTGGGGCTCAGGAATCCCAGAGATTTGAAGTTTTAGGAGAGTTGGTTTAATATCAGGGTTCCGAGTAATGGCCCAATCAATTCAGGACACTGAGGCTGTGGCTTTTCTCAAAGATCCATTGTATTGGGTACATCATATCGTCACGTTCAAATGTGAAACCAACTCTAAATATTTTCCATGTTTTCAGTATAATAAAATGACTAGATATCACCCACCCCCCTAGTGTCACAGGTCACGTTAACCAACCAGGTAGATGGCAGGCTGCTCAGCTACTCCCTCCAGCCGTTACGAGCTCTTGTTGAGACAACCTTGATTCCCACGGGCCTTATTGCTGTTATGTCTAGCACCTGGGAGGAAATTATCTCACACCCTGCATTTCCCCCTCCCCCCATACAGTATGTATAGTAACTAAGAAATGAAGTAAAAAGAATATGGCTTCAGCTAAAGTCATTTTGAGAGTTGACAACTACATCGCCCAACATTGAGAGGGCTTTAAATGTAATGCAATTATTACTTCCTATATTTAGATTTATTTTTTTTAATGCAGAAGAAACTTTCATTTACCTCTTTGGCTGGAAAACTACCTGGCACTGAAACAACTTTGTGGTACTCTACAAGATGTGAAAAGTAATTCAGCCATACTCAGAATCTGTTCCCTGGAAGCATTGTCATTAATGTCTTTGACTTCAATCTCCACATGGAAGAATCTCAAAGGTTCCTCTACAGTAGCTTCAAGAAGAACAACACAATCTGCATTCTTGACACACAGCTCCTCCCTGGCTATCTGGGAATTTACAAACAAGTTCCCATTCTCCAGGTTTACCTCAAACTAGAAAAGAGCTGATGTGATACCAATGTACAAAAAGGGAGGGGGGAAAACGGATCCAGGAAATTATAGGCCAGTGATGGCTAACCTTTTCTGGACCGAGTGCCCAAAGTGCATGTGGGTGCCGTGGATGCGTGTGTGCATGCCCGAACACCCAAAATGCAATGCGCATGTGGCCTCTGCACATGCACCCCCCTGCATGCGTGGCAGACACCTGAAGACCAGCTGGCCAGAGGGAGGCACGCGTGCATGCGTAGCAGAGCTGAACTGGGGCAATGGCTCACGTGCCATCAGAGAGGGCGCTGCGTGCCACATCTGACACGCGTGCCATAGGTTCGCCATCATGGTTATAGGCTAATCATCTTGATACCAATACCTGGGAAAACCTTGGAAAAGATAATCAGGCGGATGATTTGTGAGCACCTAGAAATGAACAAAGTGACTATAGGTTTGTTAAAAGCATATCATGCCAGACAAACCTTATTGCCTTCTTCGATCAAGTGATTAAATTACTGGACCAGCGATATGCTGTGGCTGTGGTATACTTGGACTTGTGAGAAAGATATAGATGTCCTAGTGGACCACCACTTAAGTATGAGCAGGCTGCCAAAAATCCAATGCAGTCCTAGGCTGCATTAACAGAGGTATAATATCAAGATCACGAGAAGTGATAATGCTACTTTATAATGCACTAGTGCACTAGTGAAACCAGGCTCTGAATACTGCAAACACTTCTAATCACCCCCAAAAAAAACCTGTGTGCAGAGAAGGGTAACAAAGATGATAAAAGGTCTGGAGGCTAAATCGTACAATGAACAGTTGAGGGAGTTAGGGATGAATAGCCTATCAAAGTTGATTGGGGGGACATAATACAGTAACTGTCTTCCAGTACTTAAGGGGTTGTCACAGAGAAGAGCGGACTGACTTATACTCCAAAGCACCAGAGGGCAAGATAAGAAGTAATGGGTGGAAGCTTTTTAAACAGAGATCCAACCTAGAAGGAGAAATTTTCTGGAATAGCTTTTCGCAGAGTTATGAGTGCTCCATCACTGGAGGTTTTCAAAAATAGATAGACAGCCATTTTCCAGGACAGTATAAAGTCTCCTACCTTGAGCAGGGGGTTGGTCTACAAGACCCAAATATAAATATAAATAACAAGAAAAAAATCAAGGAAACAGTCGGTCCACTAAAGAAAGAAGACGGCAAGGAAGTAACAGGCAGCAGAGAGAAAGCAGAGTTGCTTAACTCATTCTTTGCATCGGTCTTCACTCAAAAAGAAACAATAATCCAACCTACCAAAAACCTAACTGTAAAAGACAGACTAGAAATAAAAGTTAAAATAAGCAAAAAGATGGTAAGAGAACACCTGTCTGATCTTGATGAATACAAATCACCAGGACCTGATGGATTACATCCCAGAGTTCTAAAGGAGCTGGCAGATGTCATCTCAGAACCACTGTACCACATCTTTCAAAAATCCTGGAGCACCGGGGAACTACCAGAGGACTGGAAAAGAGCTGATGTGGTTCCCATCTTCAAAAAAGGGAAAAAACAGACCCAGGAAACTACAGACCAATCAGCCTAACATCAATACCCGGGAAGATACTGGAAAAGATAATAAAAAAAATAGACTGCCAACAACTAGAAACGAGTAAAGTAATAACTAGAAGTCAGTATGGGTTTGTTAAAAACAGATCATGCCAAACCAATCTTATTTCATTTTTCAACATAGTGACTAAATTAGTAGACCAGCGAAATACTTTGGATATAATATACTTAGATTTTAGCAAGGCATTCGACAAAGTAGACCACAACCTACTTCTTGGTAAGCTACAAAAAAGGGGATAGATAGCATCCCCATCAGATGGATTCGTAACTCAATGAGTAGTCCTTAATGGTACTACATCTACATGGAGGGAAGTAAGCAGTGGGGTACCACAAGGTTCCGTCTTAGGCCCAGTACTCTTCAATATCTTCATAAACGACTTAGATGAGGGAATAGAAGGAGAACTTACCAAATTTGTGGATGATACTAAGCTAGCAGGAATAGCCAACACCCTAGATGATAGGCTCAAGATCCAAAAGGATCTTGACAGACTTGAACACTGGGCCCTATCTAACAAAATGAAATTCAATGTAGAGAAAAGTAAAGTCTTATACTTAGAAAAGAAAAACCAAAAGCACAAATATAGAATAAGTGAAACCTGGATTAATAGCAGTAACTGTGAGAGGAATCTTGGAGTCTTAGTAGGCAATCAATTAAATATGTACTAATAGTGTGCAGTGGCAGCCCCAAAAAAATGAATGCAATCATAAGTTGCATTAACAAAGGGATACAATCAAGATCAAGTGAGGTACTAATACCACTCTATAAAGCCTTAGTAAGACCACACCTAGAATACTGCATCCAGTTTTAGTCACCACACTACAAAAAAGATGTGGGAAAAGTGAAAACAAAAGCAACTAAGATAATTAAAGGCCTAGAGACTAAAACATATGAAGAACGGATGCAGGAATTGGGTATGGCCAGTCTAGAGAAATAAAGGACTAGAGGTAACATGGTAGCAGTATTCCAGTATTTGAGGGGCTGCCACAAAGGGGGTCAATTTATGTTCCAAAGC
>QLTV01001461.1:499513-518926 GCA_003457575.1 Thermophis baileyi
TGGCATTCTTTCTTTTAATCAGTCTTATTTCTGGATGGGTAGGCATCCATCCAGAAATAGGCTCACAATTTGAGGGTCCTTCTGAACTTATAGCTCTGCTTGAGTAGGAGGTTAAAACATACAATGAACAGTTGCAGGAACTGGGCATGGCTAGTCTAGTGAAGAGAAGGACCGGGGAGACATGATAGCAGTGTTCCAATATTTGAGGGGCTGCCATAGAGAGGAGTGGGTCAAGCAATTTTCCAAAGCACCTGAAGGCCAGACAAGGAATAATGGATGGAAACTGAACAAGGAGAGATTCAACCTGGAAATAAGGAGAAATTTTCTGACAGTGAGAACAATCAACCGATGGAACAGCTTGCCTTCAGAAGTTATGGGAGCTTCATCACTGGAACCTTTCAAGAAGAGACTGGACTGCCATCTGTCAGAAATGGTGTAGGGACTGCTTGGGTAGGGAGTTGGACTAGATGACCTACAAGGTCCCTTCCAACTCTGTTAATCTGTATCTGTATCTAATCTGTATCTGTACCTCTGAGGTCTCTTCCAGCCCTATGATTCTGTTTGGTGTTCTATGTTCAAATCTGCCCAATGATATCAGCTGGGCAGGAGCCAGAGAAGACAACCGGACCATGAATGCCATGAAGATATTTACAGGTAATAACCAGCACCTTGGATTGCAGCAGTCCTTATGCAACATAACCAATGATGAGTGATTGTCTCAAGAACTTCCCACTCCAGGTAATTGGCATATAAATTGGATTTCTCCTAAGGTGTGCATCTGTCACCAGATCCTTAAGCAGGAGCCGTGAGTCCTAGAAATTCCCAAATTGTGCTTCAGTCCCAAAGGGTAAAGGACTACTGGTGGTTCTTTATTTACTACCATAACTGAGACTGTAATCTTTATTGTTGAATGAAGCAATCATTAAGCAAGACATCATTACACCTTTTTCTTCAACAACGGTAATCATGGTACTTGCAGTTGCAGTCATGAAGCACTCTTGTGGTTCATTAAATGAAAAGAGACCCTGGTAAGGAAAGACGGCACAGGCTATGCACAAGTGTCTCACTCTTCCAGAGCTAAAAATCCCTATTAAATCCAAGCAGAATTTTCAGCCAAAGCAGAGACACTCACATGCGGCTTGTGAAGACCTGTGCCATATCTCCCAGGGCCTCTCCCTGGGAGGCACTCTGCATTCCATATCTTACTACCAGTTTCTCCACTCTGGGGCTGAAAATCCTCCATGGTTGAAAATCCTGCTTGGCTTTTGGGATGGACCTTTTTCAGCCAGTCCAAGAAAAGAGAGGGAGTCCTCTTAGCAGGTGGTAGAAGCTTGCAAACTTCCCTGCTGGCTTCCCCGTTGAATTTCTGGGGAAGCCAGCAGGAAAGATTGCAAATGGTGATAACATGATCATGGGGCACTTGGCAACCAATTGTGTGAATGAGTTCCAAGCACCCAGATCATATTCACATGACTGTGGGAGTGGTACAACAACAGTAACTTTGGGCATGGTCATTAGTCCCTTCCGCACCATCATAATTCTGAATGGTTGTTAAGTGAAGACTTGTAAAAAATGAAACATTCGCAGCTTCAGATTGTCCCCAAATTCTTAACTAATTAGTTTTATCGGGGGGTTGAGCCTAAACCTTTTTCTCACCATCCAGTCTCCCACAGCCTTCACACCATACTGTCTGATCAATCTGGGGTCATGTTAAATAATTGGCTTTTAAGATATATTGATGATATCTGACCACTAATCATCAGAGGATCTCACCCAGTTCCTTCATGTAGACATTAAACCTAAGGGAAAAGAGTATACAGTAGAGTTCTGAAGTACCCCATCCACTAAGAGCTTCAGATTCAATTTCACCTCTCCTATCAACACAAACTGAACCCAACCACAGGGAAAGGAGGAGACCTTTGCAACTTGTACCTCCCAGCACCAATCCCTTCAGGCAGGCCAGAAGGGTGCTATGGTTGATGCTAGCAAAATGTAATGAGAGATCAAGAAGAATCAGTGTGATTCCAGTAACCACCTTTGAAATATCAGAAGCTTTTAAAAAATGAAAATAGGTAAAGCTCCAGGTCCAGATGGCCTCACAAGCCAGAATAACAAATATTTTGAGGAGCAACTCCTACAGCCACTAAAGGATATAATGAATTGTGTACTACGGGATGTAAAGGTGCCTCAAACGTGGGAAGAAGCCCACATTATTACCAAAGGAGGGTCAAAATGTTCTGAGGATAAAAAATTATACACCAATTTCAACATTAAAACAAGAATTATAAACTTTTTATTGCAATACTAGCAGAAGGATTGAAGAAATTTCTACAGTCTTACATTCACAAAGGCCAATCTGGATTTTTGCCAGAAAGACAATTGAGAGACAATGAATGAGTACTGTTTAGAATGTTATTGAATATTTACAATTTCATAATGAGAAGCAAGCAGCTCTAATGTTATGGAAGCAGAGAAAGTTTTTAATAACTTAAATTGGGACTTGATGTTTAAAGTTTTGGAAGTTATGGATTTTGGAGAGAAATTTATCCAAGAGGTTAAGGCGATATAACCATCATAGCAAACAAACATTATCATTAATGGAGATTTAACTGAAACATGTGAAATTCAAAAGAATATGAGACAAGGTTGTCCTCTATCTCCCCTGTTATTAATATTAGTGTTGGAAGTTTTGAATAGCAACATCTGACAAGATGCGAACATAATGAGCCGAGGTAGCGCAGTGGTTAGAGTGCAGCACTGCAGGCTACTTCAGCTGACTGCTAGCTGCAGTTCGGCGGTTCAAATCTCACCGGCTCAAGGTTGACTCAGCCTTCCATCCTTCCGAGGTGGGTAAAATGAGGACCCAGATTGTTGGGGGCAATATGCTAACTCTGTAAACCGCTTAGAGAGGGCTGTAAAGCACTATGAAGCGGTATATAAGTCTAAGTGCTATTGCTATAATGGGCATAAAAATCAGAAGTTTATAAATTGAGAGCGTTCACTGATGACTTAGTTATATTATTATTTATTGATTGATTAGCTTATAGGCCATATCAATGTACAAGGTTCAAACACATATTACCAATAAAATCCTATACAAACAATTTAAAATAAGAGTAGGATAAAATACAATAATTTAATACATAAACATATAAAATAGAATAAAATTACATAAAATTATATTTCTTTATCACCCCTGCAATCTACTCCAATCAGGCCCACATATGCCAATCTCAGTCGGACCATTTTAGTCAGAAATTGTGCTGTATTAAATTTCGTTTTCAAATTCTGGCCACTCATGAGGTATGTTGTTTTAATATAGGCCTCCCACTGGGCCATACGTTTAATATGTGGATCAAGATACTTATCTCTCATCCCCTTATACAGACAGCAATCGAATAATATATGAGTCAGAACTTCTACCTCTTCAACTCCACAGATACATGTACATTCATTGTATGGGATAGAATGGAATCTCCCAAATCTAATCATTGTATCAAGCTGTTCGAATCTTGCTTGGGTAAATGTCTCCCTGAGATGTTTTGGCAATTGTGATTTTAAATAGTTGTCCATTTGGAAGGTGTGTTTATATTTGCTCAGCCATTTCAGGCTACCAGCCTTACTAAGTGTGGCTATGTTATTTTGAGCTTCTATATCCATGATTCTTTGGGCAACTTTTTTTTTTGTTTTTTTGTTCTCCTGTTACACAGGGGGCAGGGAGGCCACAGCTCTTTTTATAATTTGTCAGTTTAGTAACCCAGACGGTTTGTGATTGCAATTTTATCTGCTCTAGTAGACATAGCTTAGGGAGTCTATCCATCCCCATTTCATTAATTTTGAGCCAGTAATTATAAGCTCTAATTTTAGACAGTGTGTAAATTGTGTAAATTCCCAATACAGCTCTGACTGCTGCAGCAGATGTCTTAGGGTCCACACCCAAAATACATCTTAGGTGCTGACACTGTGTTTTTCTAAAACTGTACTAGAGTGTAAACCCCAAACCTCAGCTCCGTATAGGAGCATGGGGATTACCTTAGCTTTATATACTTTGATTAGTGGTACTAGGGAGCCTGGGTAACTGTGATTCTTTAATTTAATAGATTCAAGTGAACTTTTGCTCCAAGTGTACTCCGTTGGTGCTTACAAGCCCAAGATCCGGTCTTGGAAAAAGTTATGCCTAAATATATGAAGGTACTAAGTTAACCTGTTCAATTGGTTCCCCGTCTAGTTGCCATCTATGTCTCTGGTTATGTTTACCAAACACCATAACTTTTTATTTGGATTTGCTAATAATAATTAGAGAGTTATCCTGACAGTAGTAACTAAATCTCCTTAGTATTCTACGCAATCTTACTTGTGAGTACGATAATAGGATCATATCATCAACATAGAGCAAGGTATTACAATTTCTATTTAGGATCATTGGCATATGCATCATAGGGTCTTTCATTAATCCTGGCAAGTCATTGATGTATAAATTAAATAGTTTTGGCTGTGAGATCTATAAAGGCTGCAAATAGGGATCTCTTCTTGTAAGCATATTTGGCAATTAGATGATTCAGAACAAAGCAGTTGTCAATGGTAGATCGACTTTTTCTAAAGCCTGCTTATTCTTCTACAAATACAAAGCAGTTGTCAATGGTAGATCGGCTTTGTCTAAAGCCTGCTTGTTCTTCTACGAGAATATGATTTTCCTCTGCCCAGCTTTCCATTTTGTTCAGAAGGAACCTTGCATATATTTTTGCTACGATATTGATCAGGCTGATGGGTCTATAATTACTAGGATCCTTTTTATTCCCTTTTTTGTATATGGGGACCACTATTGCCATCTTCCAGCTGAGTGGAATATGGCAGGTGTTATTTATACAGTATGTGTGAAAAGACCTGCCAATAATGGACTCCACCAATCAGCAAAGTTCTTAAATATTTCTCTACGTATTCAGTAGAGGCAAACAGACTTTGATAGTAGTTCTCCCATTCTTCAGCGGAGATTGGTCTATCAAATGCAAATCTCTGTTCCTTTAGAACTCCTGCTACTGAATGCCAGAATATTGCTGAGTTATGACTTTTAGCGGCCAATTCAAGTTCTGCCCAAATTAAGGTGGCAGAACTTTTTTTCTTTAATTTTATAATTTTTTTGTATTCTCTTCTTGTGTGCAACATCCCAGCTTGTATATGAGCAGTAGGATTCCTCTGGGCAAGCCTCATGGCTGCCTTAAATTTCTTTTTCAGCCGCTGGCATTCAGAATCAAACCAACGGGGTCTACCCATTCGAGCTCTTTTGGTAGTAGGTTTAGTTGTTAGGTGTTTCTTCAGTATATTACAAAGATTAGAGAATGCATTGAAGGCTGACAGCCAGTCAGTAGTAGATGACTGGATTGTTCTAGCCCACTTGGTAGCATTCTCTGTTTTAAGGCAGTCTGATATTGCCTTAGTATCAACTTTGGCCCAAATTAACCTTTCATTTTGGGTCACCTCTACCTTTTTGCTGAGCCATCTGTTACAAAGATTAGAGAATGCATTGACGGCTGACAGCCAGTCAGTAGTAGATGACTGGATTGTTCTAGCCCAGTTGGTAGCACTCTCTGCTTTAAGGCAGTCTGATATTGCCTTAATATCAACTTTAGCCCACATTAACCTTTTATTTTGGGTCACCTCTACCTTTTTGGTGAGCCATCTGTCAGCCATGTTATATGGTCTTGAATCTGAGCAGCCTCGCAATGTCACACTTACAGGCTGATGATCGCTATTGTCACTAAAGTGTACCGTAACCTCCAAGAAGAGGTCGACTTTATCTCTAGACACACAAGAGATCCAGCACACTGCTTGAATGGGCCGAGTGGTATCTGTAAAGATACATATAATTCTTATCCTTACCTCCCAAGATTTGGAGATTACTCTTAAAAATTAAGGAGACTAGGAGCAGGCCAGCAGTGTTACTTTTGCGGTCTCTCTCGAACCACTGAGGATGGTTATTGAAAAACTCCCCTGGGACTCCCTTCTTCTGGTCGAACTCATACAAAGAAGGACCCAACCTAGCGTTAAAATCTCCTAGTAATACTACTATGGACTGAGGGTACAATACAGATATTATCTTCTAGGATAACTTCCAAATTTATCCAGTATTCGGAGTTGTAATACCGGGATGTGTTTGGAGGGATACATACATTTACCAGTATTAACTCAAACTCTTCATATCCAAATTTAACAGCTAAGAAATACGAATACTTGTCTTCATTGTATAGTTTCTCCCCCTGCCATTGCAATTCTTGCTTTATAAGAATGCATAACCCACCAGATATCTCCCTTTGTTTGTTTGTTTGTTTGTTTTTTGGGCTGGGGAGGCCCATCCCTGAAAGCCTGGCAGTTGTACTGGTTCGTCCACTTCGGTTAACCAGGTTTCTTCAATGGCTATTACGTCAAATCTAGAGAGAAAGTTCATTAGTCCACTGTCAACCATCCCTTTCCAGCCAGCCACCTTCCAGGTCACCATCTGTATGGGATTCCCGGAGGCAAGGTGGTCTGGCTTGGTTGTTGGCTAGGTAGTAAGAATGCAGGATGTCCACTTGACTTTGGAGCTGGGTCTATATTAACTATGCTTCCCGTATAGACACAGTTATTGTGAGGTTCGGTATTTCTCCTCGTGAGTTGCAATTCTTCTTGTTGTTGCTCCTCTTTATCTTGATTGCCAGTGTTCCTCTGCTTTTGCTCTAAGATTGACATTTCTTCAGGTGGACGGGTACTCTGGCTTTCCTTCTCCTTGTCTAGTTGTCCTACTGGATGGTTAATTTGGACTTGTACGGTTATGTCCTGTTGGATGTCCCTTTCCTTTCCTTTTTGTTTTGGACTGGTACGCCTTCTCTTTTTATTTATTGGGACTTGAGTATTTTCAGAAGCCGAACTTGATAGCAATTCCACAGAGGAGCTGCCAGAAGGAAGCAAAACATTCAAGCTTTCTGTTGCACTAGTTGCCGATTTCAATATTAGACTAATTATTTCAATCTTCTTTAGTATCAGCTCTTGGTCACCTAGGCAAAGGGTGGCAAACTGGTGGACTAGCTCTTCCTCGTCATCCATGGACTGAAACTTTCCGTTGTGTAGGTTTAAATATTCTTTTTTATTGTCCTTACCTTTTTCTAACCTTGTTAGTTGAGGGCTTGTTTTTTTGGCCATTAGTATTTTGGAATTCCCAAGGTTGATGTCGACCTCCCTCACTGTCTTGCCTCTCTGCCCAGACTTTAATAGGGACTGAATTTGGGTGGTGTGAAATACCCATCTTGGCCAAATACAGAGTTTCTTTAGGGAGGTTTCAAGCCTGAATAACATTGATGGCAGAACAATCTGCCCAAAGGTTAGCAATATTTTTTTGCAGCCTTGTCTATTGGGGAGCCAAGAAATCTCTGTTAGCTCGTTGGAATATACCCTACAGTGTAAGAGCTGGGATAGAGAGATCAAAATCACTCTCCTGTTATGCCACCTGCCCCTGTTCAGAGGGGTGTTAGCAACTTGGAGTAAGATCCTGTGTCTCTGTAGTACCAGCCTCTCCACTGTATCCTCTCTGTCTTGAGGGCCCCGGTCCACACAGGCTATCCAAACATCATGGATAAGCTTTGGAATGTGGGCTTTGCTGTTTACTTTTTCATCTAACTTATTGATATGTTTTCCCATTAGAGACTTTAGTTCTTTAATCCCTCCATTTGCTTCCAGGAGCTGGTCAAATATGGCAGAAACTGTTTGTGCTGTTATTAGGCAATTCTTGGCAACCAAATCCAAGTCTCCTTTAAAATTGTTCTTAATATTATTTTTGTTTCCCCCCCCCACCCCAACTCCTACTGTAACTGGAACTCCACAGAGAAGCAGTCGTCCTCTTCCCAATCCAGTAAGGGGCTAGGTTTGTTTGGAGGGGGAGAAGAAAAGAGAAAAGGAGTCTTACTTGCAGTGTCCATTACCTGGAAAAAGTCTTTTATCTTGGGTTGTCTTGGCATTGTTGCAGCCATGTTGTCTCCGGGAGAGGTTTGCCTGTTACAATTTGTTGTATCACACGTCTATTAAAAAATACTTAAACTGAAATAGTAAAAGGTCCAAACAATCTTATCAGTCCTGGTTCACCACAGAAGGAAATCATTCCTGCTGTTGCTGCTGCTGCTCCAGATGACCTTTTGTAATTTTCTACCATTCCCCAATGAATGATTCAACGTCTTTTTTTAATATTCTGTTTAGGGCTGGTGTGAAGGGTTGCAAGTCCTCATGTTGTAATTTAGAAAATATAGGAGCTGTGAATTTATTTTTTTGACATTCCCAGGGACTGCCCAAAAATAATTAAAGCTATGTGGACTTAGTTATAGATTCTTGCAAGACCCCAAAACATTTGATGAAGAAGCTAAATGACTTTGGAGCTTTAGCAGGCTTCAAAATAAATAATCAGAAAACAAAAATGCTTGTTAAGTATATGGCTTCTCGAGAACGTGAAATATTGACAAAAGATTCGGGTTTTAAGGTGGAGAAAAGGTCTAAATACCATCAGGTTACATTGACAAATATAAACACCAAACTGTTTCAAAACAATTTTGTACTTACATATGGAATTATATTAAAAAGACCTTATTAAGATGTGATAATTCTTATTGATGTCTTACCAAAGATGTTATTTTTATTTCAGATTTTACCAATATTGTCACACAGCACTCCATTTAAACAATGGCAAAAGGATATTTCTAAATTCATATGGCAAGGGGAAAAACTAATAATTAGATACAAATTACTGCAAGATGCAAAAGAAAGAGGAGGTTTAGGTTGACCCGATTTGAAATTGTACTTTGATTCTTGCTTTGATTCTTATGAAAATGGGTGACTTTCCAAATAAAAGAGATTATTTGAATTAGAGGACCATGAATTAAGGTTTGGATGACATGCCTACTTCTGGTATGACAAGGTTAAGATGAATGTTGACTTTAAGGATCCTTTGGTTGGCATGCCATCCTAAGGGTTTGTAATAAATATATAACAGGATTCTCTATGAAGGTATAGCTTTAGGTGTCACTCCAGCTTTTTTCAGAAAAGAAACATTGGTGAGCTCAGACTGGTGGACTTATGGTCAAATAATAACTTTCATTCAAGGTGAACATACTCTTAAATTTAAATAGAAATAGCACTTAGACTTATATACTGCTTCACAGTGCTTTACAGCCCTCTCTAAGCGGTTTACAGAGTCAGCATATTGTCCCCAACAGTTTGGGTCCTCATATTACTGACCTTGGAAGGATGGAAGGCTGAGGCAACCTTGAGCCGGTCAGGGTCAAACTCTTTGCAGTGGGCAAAGTTAGCCTGCAATACTGCATTCTAACCACTGTGCCATCACGGCTCTTTAGAAGAGTTAGAGTGAGAAGAATGTGTCTGTCATTCGTTTACTATTAAAAGAAAGATTTCAGCTAGACAAAAAAACATTATGAATTTCAAATTGTATTGTGTGGTAATGATGAACATGTTATTGCCAAGGTTTATAAACTGTCATTGAAATTGAATTTGGAGAACGAATATATGAAGCAATGCATGATTCAATGGGCAAATAATTTGTGGTATAATATAATGCTTGAACAATGGGAACACATGTGAACAAAGGGTTTGAAATTTATATTGAAAAAAATGATACCGGTATATATTTTTTTATAAAATGATGTACCATTGGTATTTAACATGTGGTAATTGTCAAAGATGTATAAGATGTCAGAAGTTAGTTCTAATGTTAAAGATGTCAGAAGTTAATGCTTTTTTTCTTTTCTCCCCTTCATCCTACATTTCTCTTTCCCTGTTCCCATTTTCCCACTATTTTCATTTGTATTTTATACTCTAATAAGTTTAATAAAATTATATTATTAAAAAAAAGAACCAGTATGATTGTACAACCACGATCCCAGTTCTATCAAAGATCATACACCAGCATAGACAACCTATGTTCAGGCCAGAAACCTGACTGAAAGAAATCCAAATAATCAGTTGTCTCCAGAACTGTCTAGAATCGTAGCACTATCACCTTCTCATCCTTCTCTTGGAAACTGGCCCAAAATGGTCGAGTACATATGGATCCAGTGAAGCTTCCCCAAAACAGCAGAAAACACACTGCTATCTCCCCATTAGTACAATTCAAGGTTGGAACCTCCTTTTGAGTTTTGAGACTTTTTGAAAGATATTCACTTTTTTCCATGTCTGTTTCCATTTACATGTTCTCACAGATCTTGCAATACTGCTTCTGGTCTCTTCTAGAAGTTCCTTGAAATTCCTTGTTAAGTTTGGTCCTGACATCTTTCTCTTTCTTGGCTCTAGCTTCTTTTCTGGGAAATTTCTATTTTTGTTCTATGGAACTGTTTCTCAGTTCCTTTGACGTTCAGGGCTTCAAAGCAATTCTGTTCTACTTTGAAATGGGATAGTCAGTCCCTGGCCAAGTCTTTGTTCTTATAACTGAGCTCTTCTGCCTCCTTGTACCAATGATATAGTTCTGCATACTCCATCTGGACATGTCAATGTATATAGGCATGGAGGTGGCAAAAGTTGGAATGCAGTAAAGGTTTCCCTGACCAGTCTTGTCAAAACTAAGATGCTATGCTCCTCTCCATTTATTGGCAGGGGGAGCCAGCATTGTCTGAAGTCATTTTCCGCTGCCGGCATGGCTATACGCCAAAAGTGCAAGGAATGCTGTTACCTTCCCACTGAAGTGGTACTATTAATCTACTCACATTGGCATGCTTTTGAACTGTCACATAGTGCTTGGGTTTCAAACTGGAGTTCACCCCATTGCGCGGTGCTTGGCTCCCAAACCCGGGCTGTCAGCTTTCCAGCTGACAATCTCATTGTCTTTAACTGCTCAGCCATTGCACCCCATGCAGTATTGCAGGCTAAGTCTGCCCACTACCAAGATTTCGATCCTGACCAGCTCAAGGTTGACTCAGTCTTCCATCCTTCTGAGGTTGGTGAAATGAGGACCCAAATTGTTGTGGGCAATATGCTGACATTTGTAAACTGCTCAGAGTGTTGTAAAGCACTATGGGGCGGTACTGTATATAAGTCTAAATGCTATTGCTTAGTGCTATTGCTAGGATTGGGTTTTTTGTTGTTGTTGGAAAATGTTATTAGTATCTTTGGACTGACAGATATTGATATGTGGTTCTCTTATTTCATTTCCATTTTCTTGGCCTAGAAAATGAGAGAGTCCAACTCTTATTTTCTTCCTTAATTTTTCTAGATTTGGCATCAGAGTATCCATAAGCAGCGCATTCTGCTTGCAAGTTCTATCGAATATTCAAATTGAACATGACTATAAAACTTATTAACCACCTCATTTTCTGCATCAGTTTTGGCAGCACAAACATTAATAATTGTCACTTAGAGAAGCGATGGCAAACTTTTGATATGTGTGTCAAGGATGACACATCACAACATTTTGGATGACACATCAGCAATCACCAACTTCTGGCAACAACTATTCTTGAAAACATGCCGCATTCTCACACCATTTTTGGAGGCTGTAGAGGTTGAATGAGAATGGGGTGTGTTCTTCCATTACCTTTTGACCCTCCAGAAATCATGTGAGAGGTAGGTGCCCGGCCTCTGGAACCTCCAAACATTGCATGAGAATGGAGCATGGTGTGGTTTTTGGAGGCTACAGAGGCTTCAGAAGAGCATTTTCTGAAACCACCTCAATAACAAAGCTTTTGTTATTGTGTCTGGAACAGCCTTGGGCAGGCCACAGAGGCCTGTCTACTGAAAGAGAACATTGCTGGGAGGTACATGGCACATGGCAGATGCTTGGAAGTGCTGGGTTGTAGGGAAATCATACTGTTACCCCAAGTCTTGGACATGTTTGGGACAGTGTGAAGCAACCTTTTTGAGTAGCAGTGGAGGCATTAGGGTTGAAGTCGAGGCCATGTTTAGAATTAGGGGGGGGAATGAATTGATCATATGGATTTATCTTATTTATTTACGTAATATAAAGTGTAGTCAATATTATATTACTCAACATAATCAATGATTAACTACTGAAGTCCTTGTTTTCCTTTGTTTTAAATATTCATTTCAGATGTGCTCTCTCTCTCTCTCTCCCTCCCTCCCTCCCTCCCTCCCTCCTGCTATCCCTCTCTCCCTCTCCTCCTAGGCTAAAGAGAAACCAATTTAGCCATGTAAAGTTGAGAGACCTGGGATCTACTGTCAAGTATTAGCTAGCCACAAAGGTTTGACTGTTTATACCTGCCTTCCGTTTGATGAACTTTTGATCATCTTGCTTTGAATACATATTTCAAGTCAGCTATAGATTCATTGAATTGGCAAGGTATCAAGTTCACATTTAACAAGTTTATTAATCAGAAAGTTACGGTATATTTTGTCAAATGCCGTGGTGAAATCAGTATGTAAGATGCTCATATCATTCCTACAATTTCAATAAGTTGATGCTACACCTAGCTGACCTTGGCTGATCTCAAGAAAGTTGAACTGTGAGTACATAGATGGGGGACCACCAAGATATCCCAGGCTTATAAAATAGATTGCGAAGATAAAAAATACCTCACAGAATTAAAGGACTGGCAAAGCACATCTATACTGAGAAAATTGTGTGATTAAACAAATAAAGTTCCCATTTGACATGTTCTTGAAAAATCCAAACAGATTTTTAGCATTTACTGCTTAATTGCTCTATGAGCTTCTCAGAATACAACAGGAATTCCTTGAGCTTCATCATTTTCAGCTATGTAGGTTTGCAAACTCAGACTTCCCTGCCAGCTGCCCTTTGTTGAGAATTCTGGAAGCTCAGGACCACACACCTACAACTTGACAAGGTTGGGAGACACTATTGATACCAATGTAGTATCAGTACCAATGTCAGGCTGTCAAAACTATAGATCCACTAATCTTATTTTATTGAAGGTTGCAAAGTTTTCCCTCATATTTCATATATTTTCTCATATTTCATATATTTTCTTGGATTATTCATTCAGCTACATAAGATAAAGATCTGGGTTTTCATATGACATAATCCTTCCCCAATCCCAAAACACATGCTAATTTGACACCATTCTCGAATTTTTGAATTATAGAATGTAAGGATTGGGAGGGACTTTGGCGTAGATTCCTTCCAACCTCAAAAAGTGTAACACTGCAGGTATTGCAATAGAAACAGGATAAAGGGATCCACCTAATGGTTGTTAGACTGACAAGGCCATTCCAGTTTGGAGTAGACAGCTCTAGTACAAGACTCCGGACCCTGTGGTCATAGGGGACCAAACCCATTACGAGGTACAGCGAATCGTCGACTCGAGTTGGCACAGGAGACAATTCCAATACTTAATCAAGTGGAATGTCTACCCCTTATCAGGGGCATCCTGGGTCTAGTACGAGACTCAAAAGTTAACTAGGGCATCTGTCGGAACCTTGACAGTGATATTTCACCATTCTAGGAATAGGACTATCCAGTTACGAGTTATAATTTCTGTATTGCAAATATATTACTTCTATCCAATTGTTAACCCCTGTATAATATTATATATTCTATTTCTAAAGTTACAATATATGAAAAAACATATAAAGATCAGTGTGTCTAGCAGATTAATAAAGTTTAAAAAGTTTCCAAACCATGCAGCAGATACAAATATTGTCACAAAAAGAGGCATCACACTGAGAATTGATTCATCAAATAATAAATGATAAAACTATCCACAAAAGAAAAAACATTCATTAATGTCCATCTGTAAACAAGACAAAGATGAAGAATAGCTTGGCAGAGCAAAATGATAATATCAGGTGAAGAGCCTACTTATGTTTACTGTCATTATAGACAGATTTACTGTCAAGTAAACTATAAACTTTCTTTGCACCTTTTTATAGCTTCTCAAATTGGTAAAATATTTCTTATAAAAAACATATTTGTGATTTGTAATTCAATTTATTTTCCATCAGTGTCTAAACCTAACAATTCAAAAACAATATTGTCCCAAGACTAATCCAAAATTATAAGCATAGAAATAAGATGCTGAGCGGATGACAAGGACTCCAAGAACTGGACTCACCTTTTTAGCACAATCTGGAGGCACATCCACCCCATTGGTAAGTTCCCCATTATCTGCAAAGACAGGAATATTGGGACTGAAAATCATGAGATCACTCTTGGCACCAGCCTCTGTGCTCACACCTGCCAGAATGTGGCTGTGGCGATTGGAATAGGACCAGCTGCCCACTTCGCTGGCACACACCACGGTGGCCATGCCTGGGCCATAAACCATGGGTTCCTTTCCCTTGCAGTGACACCGCAGGGCCACGTAGATGAGAGTGGCCAGCAAGAAGAGGCTGGAAACAGAGCAGATGGCAATGATCAGATAGACGTTGATCGAGTCCACCAGGGGCACAAAGCTCTCCCCTGACCTTTGAAGGTTAATATCCGTTTTGATTGTCTGACCACTTGTCATAAGTGACACACTCAGGGTGGCTGTGGCTGACAGTTGAGGTTTTCCATGATCCTTCACAAGAACAAGGACACTCTGGATTTTGCTGCCTTCTGATTCATCCAAAGAATATTTGGTACTCACCTCACCGCTATACTGCCCCACAGTCCATGGACCATTGCTTTCTTCAACCAGTTCATACCTTAGCCATGCATTGTATCCAGAATCTGCATCCAAGGCATGGATCTTGCCTACAATATGCCCAGGCATCACTGGGACCACTAGAAGAATCAGGTTCTCTTCTGATGATCCTGACACAGCAGGTGTGTTGTCATTCTCATCCATCACAAAGACTTGAACAGTTGCATTGCCACATAAGGAGGGAAGTCCAGCATCCTTGGCTCTCACCTGGAACTCCAGCAGTTTCAACTCCTCATAGTCCAAGGACTGCAAAGCATAGAGTTTTCCACTCTCCGAATGTACAGAGATGTAGCTTGACAATGGCCAGAGCTTCTCATCTATCCAATAGGTGATCAGGGCATTCTCAGCTATGTCTGGGTCCGAGGCAGATACTGTGAAGATGTGAACACCAGGGGGATTGTTCTCCTTCACAAAGACTGTGTAGGAGGGTTGTGTGAAAGCCGGAGCATTATCATTTATGTCACTCAAAGGCACTACGAGGGTGATGCTAGAAGATAGTGGTGGAACGCCTTGATCTTCCACTGTCACAACCATCCTGTACTCAGCCACCTGCTCCCTATCCAAAGGTGCTCCAACAATCAGGGAGTAGTAGTTCTTGAATGTGGATTCGAGTTTGAAGGGTATTCCAGTGGGCCAGAGGAAACAGGTTATTTGTCCATTATTGCCAGAATCCCTGTCAGAAGCACTGATGATGGCTACCACAGTCCCTGGAGGGGAGTCCTCTGGCAATGGCACACAGAGAGAATTCACAGATATTTCTGGAATATTGTCATTCATGTCTAAAACCTCAATGAGAACTTTACAGTGCCCTGATAATTGAGAACTGCCTTTATCTTCTACTACAATTGGAAGTTCATAGAACTTACTTTTTTCATAATTCAATTTTCCAATTACTCTAATTTCACCAGTATCAGAATTTATAGTAAACAACTTTGTGACTTGTAGAGGAGCACTATCATGAAAAGAATAAGAGATTTCCCTATTAATCCCCTCATCTAGGTCTGTAGCATTCAGAATAATAACTAATGATCCTCTAGCTGTATTTTCTAGCAACTTTACCCTATAAGCAGATTGATTAAACACAGGAGGGTTGTCATTGACATCCAGCACATTGATGACTAGCTGAACAGTTCCTGTGAGTTTTGGTTCACCCCCATCAGTGGCTGTCAGTACTAAATGATGCACAGGGTTCTCCTCTCTGTCAAGTGGAACCTTCAATAGAAGTACTACAGATTTACTCTCATCTTCATCATTTCCTAAATCAAGAGCAAAATGTTTGTTTGGGCTGAGCTTGTATGTTATCAGAGCATTAGTACCAATATCTGCATCAGAGGCTCCCTCTAAGAGGAATCGGGTACCAGATGCTGTTATGAATTCTGCTATGCTCAGGATCTGTTCCCTGGCTGAGAAGATGGGAGCATTGTCATTAATGTCTTTGATTTCAACCTCCACATAAAACAATCTCAGAGGTTTCTCCACAATCACCTCCAGGTGAAGGACACAGTCTGCATTCTTGGCACACAGCTCCTCCCTGTCTATCCGGGAATTTACAAACAAGATCCCATTCTGCAGGTTTACCTCAAAATAGTCCTTCTCTCTTTTGGACAGCATCCGGAACATCCGAGGCACCAGCTCGCTCACCTCCAACCCCAGATCCTGGGCGATGCGGCCCACAAAGGTGCCGTGCTGGGATTCCTCCAGCACAGAATAATGGAGCTGGCCGCTCCCCATTTTCCAGGCGGTGTGGAGCAGAAGCAGCTGCAGCAGCCCCTTCAGCCAGGTAAGCATTGCAGACACAGACACACCACCAGCAAGCTCTTCTCTTCTTCTCTAAATATCTTGTCTCAAAGGTGTCAGGAGCAGGGCCCACCTACACTAGCCATACTGACAATGCTTTCATAGGTTGAATCTTGGCTTGTTGGGCTTTCTCTGTTGTTCGATATTTCCCTTGTGGATCTGGCTGGCAGGAATGTCTGTCCCTTTAAGGGAGGGGCTCTGCATTTTCAGTTTCACTTAGAGGGTTTCCTTAGGAAACAGCGACCTCTTGTGACTGAATTTCAAAATGGTGAAACAGACTTTCCTTCTGTATTCATGACAGATTTTTAATAATTATCCAGTCTCCAATGTACAGATGCATATACCTTTTCCATGCAGTGCTTGAGTAAATTCATGACCATACATATAAAAAACTAACCCAAATATAGGTTAATCCCCTGCAGTCATTAAAAAAGTATAACTAAATATTATATTATATTAAGTCAATCCATATATTTATTGTTTAGTACTTTTATTTGTATGGACAAGAATGAGACATGTAATTATCTGTAACTTTTGTGATCTCATCCATTGTTCACGGATGTACCATGGTGCTATTGAATTGGCTTCAAGCCATGTGAGCTAGTTATGAGCAAATGAAGGATAATAAAACATCAGTACCAAGGAAGTACATAAAAGATAAGAGATAAATATGAAATAATGTCTGTGTTATTTTTTGTTTCTTGCCTAGCGTATGGAGTTCTTAAATAATTCAGATAAATGAAAAGCAGAGCAACATATGAATTTCCAATATATTTAGTTTGATGTCTAAATGAGTCATTGGGAATATTTTTTAAATTATGAGGAATTGAATAATCATATAAATCTATTCCCTTTTTTCTTGCCATTATGATACTGACATAATTTCAACAGCAATGCACATTAAGCAACTTAATTGACAATACGAAGAACACTATCATTACTCAAAATTTACAGCCTTGGATCTGTAGATTCTGTATTTTTTTCCTCTTCATGTATATTAAAGGAATAAAAAAAATGGAGACTGGTTTAAACTATGTAAAATCAGGAGTGCTCTTATTTTCCTGCCAAGTAGTGGTCATGGGAGAGTAACCTTTCATATTTGCCTCCAGTCAGATGAGTTGCTGTTGATCAACTTGTTTAAATTAAAGGTTTCAACCCAGCTACAGTCACTTAAATAGGCAGGCCATCAAGTTCACATTTAAGTAGTTTGTCAATTAGCCAGTTCAGTGTTACAGGTAGCTGTATCGGATGCCTCCAGATCAACAATGTGGCTAACTCCAATTACGACCTTTATCGTTTTACCTTGCTGCACAGTTACTACCTTGGAACATAGCAGACTGGCAAGCTAAATAAAGTGAGCCCAATTTTATCTGTACAAGTTTGATTTAGAACTCTTGGAACTGGATAACCTCTGTACATTTTTTTCTCTCTGCAACATGCAACCAGAAAAGTAGACAAGCTCTTGGAAAGGTCAACGTTCTTATTTCCTCCAAATTCTGTACCTGATCTCAATCCATCCATCCATCCATCCATCCATCCATCCATCCATCCATCCATCCATCCATCCATCCATCTATCCATCCTATCCACAATATCTATGATTGGGCCCCTAAATATTTTTCTAATCAACGTATATCTTCCCAACTTACAGAAAGATTTCTAACAGCCGTTGTACCTGTGATTATAGAAGACATAGAAAACCATGACTCATACGGCTGGAAGGGACCTTGGAGGTCTTCTAGGTCAACCCCCTGCCAAAGTCAGGAGATGTTATTGCATCCTGGACAAATGGTCGTCCGATCTTTTCTTGCATATCTCCAGTGATAGAGCACCCACAACTCTGGGGAGCAAACTGTTCCGTTGATTAATTGTTGACACTGTCAGGAAATTGCTCCTTAGTTCCAGGTTGACTTTCCCTCTGATGACCTTCCATCCATTGCTTCTCATCCTATACTCAGGTGGTTTGTAGAATAAGTCAACCTCCTCATCTCGCTGACTGCCCCACAAATACACTAACTGCCCAAACGGAAAGTCCAGTGCACAAACTCAGAAATAATAGCATCCAGTAATTCTCATTTTAGAAGGGAATTCAGTGATTAGTCTGTTCTTCAACATTTGAACATCCCACTTTCTTTTTATATTATTAGACCACTCATTTTATTCTGCAATGCTTCAAAACCTAAGGCATTAGCCCTGAAGGCTGGAGATTATTCCACCTGGAGGTGAATATTTGGGCTCTAGATACTAAAAGGCTTGACTCCAGGGGAGATATTGAGAGAACTTACTTCCAGCCAGCAGAGCGGCAACTACCTTTGATTGCATGTTAATATGAGAAAGACTTATTGCCTATTATGGAGATTTTATTATTGATTCCCATATAGACAGTGACCTTCTTCCGTCATTTAATCTTATCCTGAAGGCGGATAGTAAGCCTCACCAAGACATGGCTGAACTTTTATCTGAGAGTTACCTCTGACTTATAGTCTGGCTAAGGAATATTCAAGCTTTCCAAGAGGCCCTCCTTTATGCCAGTGTTGCCCAACCTGAGCAACTTTGACATCTGTCGTCTTCAACTTATAGAATTCTCTACCCATAGCCATAGATAGAGAATTCTAGAGTTGAAACCTATGCATCTTAAAGTAGTCCAGGTTGGCAAACACTCTTTTATCCTGCCTTCATCAACCAGAAAGTGTCTTTTTGTTCAGTTTTCAAGAGTGAGTGTCAAGGAGGTTACTTGCTTTATCTATTGACTACTGTCTTTCAACAGAAGAGAATATATGTAAAGCAATGTATCCCAATGTTTTTCCTTTGCGGAGCTGGAGTGGGCGTGGCCTGCACATGATGCCAGTTTGACACCCCTGTCCTAGGTAGTTCCTTGATTAGGGTGTTGTTTTCTGTTTCATTCTCGGGTGTTAATCCCTGCTTACTTATCTGGGTTTGTTGACTGTTGGAGAGGATGTGTTTTAGGCTTTTTCCTTCTTTACTTTTTGTT
>QLTV01001461.1:520967-532548 GCA_003457575.1 Thermophis baileyi
GGCCAGCAAGAAGAGGCAGGAAACAGGGCAGATGGCAATGATCAGATAGACGTTGATCGAGTCCACCAGGGGCACAAAGCTCTCCCCTGACCTTTGAAGGTTAATATCCGTTTTCATTGTCTGACCACTTGTCACAAGTGACACACTCAAGGTAGCTGTGCCTGACAGTTGAGGTTTTCCATGATCCTTCACAAGAACAAGGACACTCTGGATTTTGCTGCCTTCTGATTCATCCAGAGAATATTTGGTACTCACCTCACCGCTATACTGCCCCACAGTCCATGGACCATTGCTTTCTTCAACCAGTTCATACTTTAGCCATGCATTGTATCCAGAATCCGCATCCAAGGCATGGATCTTGCCTACAATATGACCAGGCATCACCGGGACCACTAGAAGAATCAGGTTCTCTTCTGGTGATCCTGACACAGCAGGTGCATTGTCATTCTCATCCATCACAAAGACTTGAACAGTTGCATTGCCACATAAGGAGGGAAGTCCAGCATCCTTGGCTCTCACCTGGAACTCCAGCAGTTTCAACTCCTCATAGTCCAAGGACTGCAAAGCATAAAGTTTTCCACTCTCTGAATGTACAGAGATGTAGCTTGACAATGGCCAGAGCTTCTCATCTATCCAATAGGTGATCAGGGCATTCTCAGCTACATCTGGGTCCGAGGCAGATACTGTGAAGATGTGAGCACCAGGGGGATTGTTCTCCTTCACAAAGACTGTGTAGGAGGGTTGAGTGAAAGCTGGAGCATTATCATTTATGTCACTAATAGGCACTAAGAGTGTGATGCTAGAAGATAGTGGTGGAACGCCTTGATCTTCCACTGTCACAACCATCCTGTACTCAGCCACCTGCTCCCTATCCAAAGGTGATCCAACAATTAGGGAGTAGTAATTCTTGAATGTTGACTCAAGTTTGAAGGGTACTCCAGTGGGCCAGAGGAAACAGTTTATTTGTCCATTGATTCCAGAATCCTTGTCTGAAGCACTGAGGATAGCTACCACAGTCCCTGGAGTGGCATCCTCTGTCAATGGCACAGAGAGAGAATTCACAGATAATTCTGGAATATTGTCATTCATGTCCAATACGTCAACAAAAACTTCACAATGTCCTGATAATGGAGAATTGCCTCTATCTTCTGCAACAATTTGAAGTTCATAGCAGTTAATATCTTCATAATCCAATTTTCCAATCACTCTGATTTCCCCAATATCAGAATTTATACTAAAGAGCTTTGTGACATGTAAAGGTACTTTATTACTAAAAAAATAAGAGATTTCCCTATTAATCCCCTCATCTAAGTCTGTTGCATTCAGAGTAATGACTAATGACCCACTATCTGTATTTTCTAGCAACTTTACCTTATAAACAGATTGGTTAAACACAGGAGGGTTGTCATTGACATCCAGCACCTTGATGACTAGCTGAATAGTTCCTGTGAGTTTTGGTTCACCCCCATCAGTGGCTGTCAGTATTAAATGATGCACAGGGCTCTCCTCTCTGTCAAGTGGCACCTTCAATAGAAGTACTACAGATTTACTCTCATCTTCATTATTTCCTGAATCAAGAATAAAATGATTACTTGGGCTGAGCTTATAAGTTAACAGAGCATTAGTACCAATATCTGAATCAGATGCTCTCTCTAACGGGAATCGGGTACCAGATGCTGTTGTCAATTCTGCTATGCTCAGGATCTGTTCCCTGGCAGAGAAGATGGGAGCATTGTCATTAATGTCTTTGACTTCAACCTCCACATGGAAGAACCTCAGAGGTTTCTCCACAATCACATCCAGATGAAGGACACAGTCTGCATTCTTGGCACACAGCTCCTCCCTGTCTATCCGGGAATTTACAAACCAGATCCCATTCTGCAGGTTTACCTCAAAATATTCCTTCTCTCCTTTGCACAGCATCTTCACTCACCTCCAACCCCAGATCCTGGGCGATGCGGCCCACAAAGGTGCCGTGCTGGGATTCTGGGATTCCAGAATAATGGAGCTGGCCGCTCCCCATTTTCCAGGCGGTGTGGAGCAGAAGCAGCTGCAGCAGCCCCTTCGGCCAGGTAAGCATTGCAGACACAGACACAACACCAGCAAGCTCTTCTCTTTTTCTCTAAATATCTTGTCTCAAAGGTGTCAGGAGCAGAGCCCATCTACCCCAGCCATACTGGTTCATAGGTTGAATCTTGGCTTGTTGGGCTTTCTCTGTTGTTCGATATTTCCCTTGTGGATCTGGCTGGCAGGAATGTCTGTCCCTTTAAGGGCGGGGCTCTGCATTTTCAGTTTCACTTAGAGGGTTTCCTTAGGAAACAGCGACCTCTTGTGATCAAAACTCAAAATGAGAAACAGACTTCCATTCTTCATTGAGCCTCTGTGATATTCTTTCCTTAAGCCTTCAAGGGCTTGCTTAAAGCCTTCATGTATCTCTGATGTGTAGTTTTCCTTCTTTTGTTATTTAACTATTATATTAATTTAGATCTTATACTGTATTGATCCTTTGGTGCTTCCATGGAAATGCATTATAATGGAATGGATATTTGTCTGGTTCTCTGGCCATCTTTCCCATTGCTCCCAATAGGTGACCACCAGATAGATGGGGGGAAGTTGAAGTAGCTGCAAAGCATTTGAATCAGACTTTTGACAAAGATCACAAACATTGGAACATTAATTCCAAAAGAGCTCATAAGTGTATTCCAATGCTATGAAAGCAGAAGTACTTTTCTAGTTTTATTTCTGAGGCAAACCTTTCCCTGGATATGCAGCTCCAGAACATTTTAGGCAAATGACAAGCAGAGCAAGTTCTCAAAACTCATGTGATGTCTTAACTGGTTTATTCCTGAAATAGATTACATGTTGCAATTGATCTAACCCATGTATTTCTTATGACCCCTATTTAATTTTGTACTAAATCTTTTGAGAAGTAAAAGATACTAAAATTCAAACATTTAGTCTTTTTTTATTTCATTTCAAGTGACTTAATGAGTCTGTCATTAAATAACCTCACATAAGAATTTTTCATTTTTTTTTTCCTTTATACACCCACACCTACAGATACGCTGAACATCTAACCACAATAAGGAATTTGTATCTTTACTTTTCATAGCTCAGAATAGTAGCAAATCTATTAACCTCATTAGACTTGGGGGGAAATTCATGAAGTCAGAACCCACTGCACTATTTCCTCCCCCCGGGACCAAGAAAACAAGGTTTCTTCTGTATGATATTCCTTCAGCTTCTTTAAGGATGCTATTAAATGCACCCTCAATCAAGTCTTCTTATCTCAAGGTTAAACACATTTTTCAATTTCTCTTTTCTTTCCACACCCATAGTCCTTACTGCCCTTATTAGCACTTTTTTTAAAATTTATCAGTAACTATATTGCCCAATTTGGGATATAGTGCTTTAGAGGGCTTTAAATGTAATGCAATTATTGCTTCCTATAATTTAGAAAATATATTTATTTTGATGCAGAATAAATGGAGGAAGATACCTGGCACTGAAACAACTGTGTGGTACTATACTACCAGCGGTGGGTTGCTCCCGGTTCGGCCCGGTTCAGCAAACCGGTAGCGGCAGTGGCGGGAGGCTCCGCCCACCCACCCAGGACGTTTCTGCACGCGAACCGGTAGCAACAGGATTTAGAACCCACTACTGTATACTACATGTGAAAAGTGATTGTTACATGTGATTATTAATTCATGAGAAGGGGGAAGCTAAGCATCTGAATCACTGCAGATAGAAGACCAACTTACATTATAGGCAGTCAGCTGTTTCATATGGCTTAATTATTATCTGCAATGAAGTTTCTTATCTGGCTGAACCAGGTCTGTGACATTTCTGTGGGATCCTAACCAAAAAAATATATTTCTTGTGTTAAGTTATTGCCTTTATCTTGTTTAAATTAGCAGTTTATAGTGATAAACAATGATATTAAGAAAAAAGGAAAAGAAAAATCATCCCACTCATCCACAGTGAAACATCTTGTTTGAGTTGAAGAACTGTAGAAAAATGATTTTTCTTCCTGCCTCACAACTGAAGATGGCAGAAAAAGTAACACAGAAGTTGCATAGAGTTGCTTATCTCTTTAAAAACTATTTCTCATTATTTAGGGTCTTTTAAAAGGACAGAATTCCTGCAGATAAAAACTGGAGCAAATCACTCAACTTGAAATTTCTGACAGACAGTGCAGCCTCATTGAACCAATGTTGAACATAAATAAAAATGTTCAAGATGAAGTGACCACTTATAGAGTTAATTTCACAGAAATAATTTATGATTTTAAAATATTCTTTATAACATTGAGCAATAGTCTACAATTATCTTTATTGAGAAATGTAAATGTATATGTTTTCAGTACAGCTAGCATACAGGTTGGAAATTAAAACTATTTATGATGTAAGCCTTCGTATCTATTCAATACAGAAATCTATTTGGGGGACATATTTAAGCTCTACGAGATCATATCTTTCGTTTAACTTACCAAGGATGGTTTAAATCGTTCTTCCACATTTGCCACATCTGCCACCAAAAATGGTTGAGAAATGCTATCTATTTAACAAAACGTATTTGGTAACAAAATGCAAGGTGTTTAAATATATTTTCTATTGATTTTTTTCTTTATTCTTAGATACTTAAGTGAAGAAATTAGGGTTTCAGATATCACTAACCACAGAAAAATGTATTTGTCTCACAATCATAGGAATAAAGAAGTAGCAGTTTCAATTATTTTTTTAAAGGGGATATATTTCAACTTGACTTGCAAGTAAGGAGGGAAATCCTGTACTGTACTATTTTTTCCAAACTGTTCTATAGTATTAGTTTTTTGTGCTGTTTTTTGTTTCTTCCATATTTTTTATTTTATTATTCTTAATTTTCTTATACATTTTTTTTAATTTGAGGTTGTTCTTGTTTTAGACCTTTCACTCAGAGGACAAAAAATCCAAGAAGAGTATCAACTCTAGGGTCAACCATAAAGGGCTCAAATGCCTATATACCAATGCTCATACAATAGGGAACAAACAGGGAGAGCTTGAAATCCTAGTATGTGAGGGCAAATATGAAATTGTAGCTATTACTGAAACTTGGTGGGATACAACCCATGATTGGAATGCACAATTAGAAGTATATAAATTGCTCAAAAGAAACAGGCCTAACAAAAGAAGTGTGGGGGGGAGGGGGGGAGGACCAAAAAATGACTTTGCTATAGATGTGTACTAGAGGTCAGCCAACCAACCAGAGGAAATAGATGGACTCTTCTGTTTCAGCTAATCAGTTAGCTTAAGTATGCAGGAAACACACCACTATAGTAATGGGGGATTTTAACTACCCTGACATTAACTGGGAGACAAACTCTACACCAAGTGGAAGATCCAATAGGTTCTTAACAAACCTAGCAGACAACTTTGTTTCCCGAATAAAAAGGTAGAAGAGGGAACTAAAGGGACAGCTATACTGGACTTAATTTTTACTAATAGGGACCATATGGTTGAGGGAGTGGAAGTTATAATAACTTTTAGGGGAGAGCTACATGTCATACTTGAATTCACCATAATGCAACTGCTGTACAAGTAAATGAACCAAGTGAGACTACTGTTTTAGACTGTAAAAGAGATAACTTCAACAAGCTAAGAGAGAGACTAGCAAGGATTCCACGGATGGAAATCCTAAAAAAAAAAAACCAGGGAAACCCTGTTCCCTGCCTGGGAAACCCTGAAAAATGAGTTAATGAAGGCCCAAGCAAAAACAATACCACAGAGAAAGAAAAACAAAAGACACCATACAAGACTAGTACAGTTGCGCAAAGAGCTCTTTGACTAAGTAAGGGTCAAAAAATTCAAATATAAAAAAATGGAAAGAGGGACACATAACTAAAACAATAAAGGAGAATATTTGTAGCTCAGGGTCCTCTGAGCTTGCTTGTTTTCTTGCAGACGGTTCACTACCCTAACTAGGTAACATCATTAGTGCTAGTAATCAGTGCTGTTTGCTGTCAGTTTATATTCTAGTGACTTGCCCCGTCAGTGTTGGTGGGGGCAGTCTTAGGCATTCTAATCTCATCAGTCCATAAAACCTTTGAAAAATCTGTCTTCAGATATTTCTTGGCCCAGTCTTCCCATTTCAATTTATATGTCTTGTTCAGTGGTGGTCGGGTTTCAGCGTTCCTTACCTTGGCCATGTCTCTGAGGACTGAACACCTTGTACTTCTGGGCACTCCAGGTAGGTTGCAGTTCTGGAATATGACAGCACTCGAGGATAATGGGTTCCTGGCAGCTTCACGTTTGATTCTTCTCAAATCTTTGGCAGTTAATGTGTGCCTTTTTTTTCTCAACACGTTTCTTGCGACCCTGTTGACTATTTGCAACAAAATGTTTGATGGTTCTGTGATCATGCCTCAATATCTTAGCAATTTCAAGAGTGCTGAATCCCTCTGAAAGACTTTGTACGGTTTTTGACTTTTCAGTTAAATCTCTTTTTTGGCCCATTTTGCCTGAGGAAAAGAAGTTGCCTAATAATTATGCACACCTTGATATAGGATGTTGATCTCCTTAGGCCACACTCTCCCTCATTATACAAATATACCTCACCTGTTATGCTTATATTCACTAAGCATTCAAGTTTATTCAGCTTGGAGATGAAAGATATGCATAAAAATGATATTGTCAAAATACTCACTTGCCTAATAATTGTGCATACAGTGTAGGTTGCTTCTCTCCTTGATTAGTTTCCATCCACTGTTTCTTGTCCTGTCTTCAGATGCTTTGGAGAAAAACTTGACTCCCTCTTCTTTGTGGCAACCCCTGAGATATTGGACTGCTATCATGTCATCCCTAGTCCTTCTTTTCATTAAACTAGACATACCCAATTCCAGCAATTGTTCTTTATATGTTTTAGCCTCCAGTCCCCTAATCAACTTTGTTGCTCATCTCTGCACTCTTTCTAGAGTCTCAACATCTTTTTAATATCGTAGTGACCAAAACTGGATGCAGTATTCCAAGTGTGGTCTTATCAAAGCATTATAAAGTGGTATTAACACTTCACTTGATCTTGATTCTATTCCTCTGTTAATGCAGCCTAGAACTGTGTTGGCTCTACTGGCTCATATTTAAGTGATTGCCCATTAGGACTCCAAGATCCCTCTCACCGTTACTATTATTGAGCCAGGTACCACCTATATTATACTTGTGAATTTGATTTTTCTTGCCTAAATATAGAATCTTACTTTTTTCACCATTGAATTTCATTTTGTTTATCTAGCGCCCAATGTTCAAATCTGTCATGATCGTTCTGTATTTTAAGCCTATCTTCTGGAGTGTTGGCTATTTCTGCCAGCTTGGTGTCATCTGCAAACTTGATGAGTTCCCCATCTATTCCCTCATCCAAATCATTGATGATGATATTGAACAGTATTGGGCTTAAAACAGAGCCTTGGTGTACCCCACTGCATACTTCCTTCACCCAGTGCCTTCATATAGACGTTAAACCAAAGAGAAAAGATTATACAGTAGAGTTCTGAGGTACCCAATCCACCAAGGGCTTCAGATTCAATTTCACCTCTCTTGTCCACACCAACTGAACCTAACCACAGGGAAAGGAGGAGACCCTTGCAACTTGTACCTCCCAGCACCAATCCCTTCAGACAGGCCAGAAGGGTGCTATGGTTGATGCTAGCAAAATGTAGTGAGAGATCAAGAAGAATCAGTATGATTCCACTAACTACCTTTGAAATATCAGAAGCTATTAAAAAATGAAAACAGGTAAAACTCCAGGTCCAGATGGCCTCACAAGCCAGTATAACAAATATTTTGAGGAGCAACTCCTATAACTACTAAAGGATATAATGGATTATATTAAGGATATAATGAATTGTGTATTACAGGATGTAAAGATGCCTCAAACGTGGAAAGAAGTTTTTTTAAATAATATTTTTATTTATTTATTTAATATAAATAGAAAGAGCAACATATTCAATATCTATATAAGTGTGTTGTCTGGTTACAATTCTTTTGAGTGATACTCATAGTAATAATAATAATAATAATCTCTAGTAGTAATCTCGTAATGACAGTGCTTTTCCCTCATCATATTAATACATATTAATTATTAATACTAATCAAAATTAATAATTTACAATAATGAACCCTAATAGTGAAATTAATCTTTCTCTTGTAATTTTAGAAGTTCTAACTTCTGTTTCTCTTATTTAACCATCGATAGAACAGATCCCATATCTCAAAATATTAAGTGTCTTCCTTTTCTTTAATTTCAAGTGTTAATTTATTCATTTCTGCACATTCTAAGATTTTTGTTATATTTTTTCTTCTGTAGGGATCTCCTCACCCTTCCAGTGTTGTGCAAACACTATTCTGGCCGCTGTTAACACATGTACTATTAAATATACATTCTTTTTACTGTATTTTTCTGGTATAATGCCCAATAGAAATATTTCCGGTTTTAAATCTATATGTTCCTTTATCATTTTTTCTATCCAGGTGTGTATTTTAGTCCAATATTTTTTTGCTTTCGGGCATGTCCACCAGATGTGGTAGTATGAGCCCGGGGTTTGGTTGAACTTCCAACGCTTGGCAGACATATTCTTAAACATTCTAGCTAATCTTGCTAGAGGGAAATGCCATCTATAAAACATTTTGTATATTTTCTTTATATGCAGTGGATGTTGTCAATTTATACTGTAGTTTCTATCCCACAACTTTTGCCATTTGTCCAATTCTATAGAATACCCAAAGTTTTTAGCCCATGCTATCATGGTTTCTTTTACTTGCTCCTCTTCCATTCTAATAGTCAATAGATAATTATAGAATTTTTTAATTAGTTTCTCCTCCGGTCCCATTAAGATTTAATCCAATTCTGTTGGTTCTTTATAAAAACCATATGTTTTAACATCTTTATAGTATCTAGATTGTATCTGTACATGCGGCCACCATGCTAAATTTATCCCTTGGCTATTCAGTTCCTGTTTGCTTTTCAATTTTACAATTTTTCTATTTAGTTCTTTGAAAACTTTCCTTTCTAGCTTTATTGGGATTGTTTGGAACAGGTATAAAACAGTCTCGGTAAGATATTCATTTTGATGGTGGCTATTCTTCCTAACAATGATAGTTGTATATTTTTCCACTTTTCCAAATCCAGTTTAATTTGCTGTGTTAGCTTTAAATAGTTGTTTTCTTTTATAGTTACACGTCTCGCTGATAGGTAGATTCCCAAGTATTTTACTTTTTTTACTATCAATGTCTATCTTTTCCATTAGGTCTTTTTTCTGTTTATCTGTAAAGTTCTTAACTAAGATTAGTTTTCTCTTTATTTATTTTCAATCCTGCAACATCACCATAGTCTTCTATTTTCTTTATTAATTTGAGTCCTGTTTCTTGCGGTTCCTCTATAATGAATACCAAATCATCTGCAAAAGCTTGTAATTTGTATTTTTCCTTTTCCTCCATGCCTTTTATTTCTATATCTTGGCGGATGTTTCTATTTAACACTTCTAGAGTCAGAATAAATAGTAAAGGGGACAATGGACATCCTTGTCTTGTGCCTCTTAATATTAGTATTCTCTGTTGTGTCCCCATTTACAAACACTTTTGCAGTCTGCTTAGTGTATATTGCCTTGATCATATTAATAAATTTCCCCCCAAATTCCATATATTTTAACTGCAGTATCATGAATCACCAGTTTACATTATCAAATGCTTTCTGCACATCCAGAAACATTAGCGCCATTTGTTTTTCTGGGTGTGCTTCATAATATTCCAATGTGTTCAAAATTATTCTCATGTTGTTTTTAATTTGTCTATTCGGCAAGAAACCATTCTGGTCTAAATGTATAAATTGATTCAGGAATCTTTTCAATCTTTCAGCTATTATTGATGTATAGATTTTATATTCCACATTTAGAAGTGAGATGGGTCTATAGTTTTTAATCTGCGATAATTCTGCATCTTTTGGTATGAGTCTTTTGGTATGAGGGTGATATTTGCTTCCATCTAGGATTTTGGTGTTTTAGCTTCTAACAAGACTTCATTGTAAACTTCCAGCATTAATAGTCCCAGAAAATCTTGTAGTTGTTTATAGAATTCTGCCGGTAGGCCATCTGGTCCTGGTGTTTTATTATTATTCTGTCTCTTAATTGCCTCTGCTAATTCAAACATTGTTATCCTTTCATTTAATGTAGATCTTATTTCTTCAGGGACTTTAAGCAACCTGGCCTCTTCTAGGTATCGTTTTATTTTATCCTCCAATAGTTCCTCTTGGTGGTACAGATTTTCATAGTAATCCTGAATTATTATTATTTTGCTATCATTTTGATGCTGTAGTGTAGCTTTCTCGTCTATCAAACTTTGTATCTGGTATTTTTTCTTTTTCCTTTTTTAGTTTGTATGCCAACCATCTTCCTGGTTTACTGGCATTTTTGAAGAAATTTTGTTTTATACTCTTAATTTTTTGTGCCAGTTCTTCTTTTTCGAGTAAGCTCAGTTTGTGTTTTATTATTTCCATTTGATTCTTGAGCTTCCTTTCTTGTGGCTTTTTCTGTAGTTCCAATTCTAGACAGGGGTGAAATGCTACCGGTTCGGCCCGGTTTGGGCGTACCGGTAGCGGCGGCTGCCGGTGGTTTGGAGAACCGGTAGTGGCAGCAGCATGAGGCTCCACCCACAAGCCCGGATGCCGCCATTTTCTTTTTTTAACCCTCTGCGCATGCGCAAAGCCTTCTGCACATGCGCAAAGCCTTCTGCGCATGCGCAGAGGGTGAAAAAGTGTGTGCGATGGTGGTGCGCGCAGGAGTGAAATGAGTGCGCGTGCGCAAATTGCACGCATCCAAACTGGTAGGGAAGATAAGTAGATTTCACCGCTGGTTCTAGTCTGTTGTACTCTCCCTCCAGTGTTTTTTTATGTTACTTCTTTTCTTTATTTTTCCTTAATATATAAGATATAGCTAATCCTCGAAAGTATGCCTTCGCTGTGTCCCATACATTTTGTAATGAGGTCTCTTCCTTTCTATTTTCTTTAAAGAAGAATGTCATTTCTTTTTCTGTTATTTGTATGAATTCTTCATCTTTTAATATAGATTGATCCAACATCCATCTCACTTTTTTCTTATATTCTTTCCATGTAATCCTAAATGAGTTGTGGTCTGCCCATATATTTGGTTCTATTTCTATTTCCTGTACATTAGTACTTAGTTCTGATGACATCCATGCCATATCTATCCTTGACCAGGATTGATGATTATTTGAGTAGTATGTATATTGGTTTTTCTCTGAATTTCTTTCTCTCCATATATCTTGAATGCTCATTTCCTCTGTAGGAAGTTAGCACCCACCCCTCTCCTAGAAAAATGAAATATCCTAGGAAATATTAAAAAGGCAGAATATTATATAGAATATTCCTGGAAACATGTTTTTAGGCAGAAAATAGACTCACTCCTAGTAGCCCCCACCTTTGTCAATGGGCAGTCTATTCTACATAACAAAGATAGGATTAGCCCTCTGCCTCATGGCACCTGGGAAGATTGCATCAGCCAGCACTCAAACTAGCTTGGTATTCAGGACAGCCTACAGAG
>QLTV01001461.1:532681-545949 GCA_003457575.1 Thermophis baileyi
AAGAGGACAGAAATGGGAGGAATACTTAGACTAAACAGTAAAAATGCAGAGGTAGATAGAGACAAAGATCCAAGAGAGGAGTATAGGAGGTATGCCAAAAAACACTCTCTTTCAAAAAATACTATCTTTCAACCTCTAATCTGTCCATTTAATTCTTTAATTTATTCTATTTAATCAGGCCATCCTTACTAATCCTAGTATAGTATACATATTGTATTAAAATCTAATTCCCTTACTCCATCCTGACAACAATCACCATATTATTTAAACATACATATTAATTCCATCTTTCAACCTCTAATCTTCCGTCTATTTATTACTTTTATAATATGTATATCTTTTATTTCTACTTCTATTCTAACTTTTAATCAGGCCCCCATTATATTAAAGAAAGAAGGGGGGGAAACCCCCAAGAAATAACATTTCCTTTCTATTCATCATCTCTTGCCCATTTTAATATTTCAATTCTTATTCATTTTTTGGCATATCTCCCATACTCTTCTCTTGGATCTTTGTCTCTATCTACCTCTGCATTTTTACTGTTTAGTCTAAGTATTCCTCTTATACTGCCAAGCCTCCAGGGTATCTGCCCAAACCCCTATCTCTTTTTCAATGGTATCTTCCCATTCCATTTGAAAATCTCTTAAGATACTTTTTCCCTGATTTGTTTCATTAATCATTATGGTCTTTATTATCTTCTCTTCTTGTTTTGCTTGTTGATTTATCTGTTCTGTCTTTTCCTCCATTCTTTCTGATGTCTCCTCCCTCTCCTGGGCATCTTGATCTTTATTCATTGTCCCTTGTAGAATATTTTCTATTTTCCCATCTATGCTTTGCATTAAATTGTTTATCTCCCTAAAGTTCTTTGTCATAGAATCCTTAATGTTTTTGAATATCAACATATTTCTTTTGCACTTCCACTCATTTCCCCCATATGGAGCATTTCGTCTTATTTTAATAAGGTCCACTTTTACTCAATAGTTCAACAACCATATGTTCAGGCCTAATGTTGCTCCTCAAAGAATACTATAGTCACAGTTCTTTTATATCCCAGGATTATTCAATCAGACATTCAGGTAGTCCAGGAAACTCTCCAAATATCTCATGTCCCCTCTATACGTTTAATAGCATTCAAAAATTGCTTTACTTAGGTATCTTCCTTGTTCTCACCGTTGAACCTCCCATAGTCATAAGGTAGATAAGTATAGAACAGTAAATATAACCACAGTTCTCCAAATAAATGTTGTTTACTTTTCTAATCAAAAATTTTCCCAGGGTTGTAGAGTATGATATATTTTCCTTCGTCAGTAGATGGCGCTCTCAGCTTAGGTTTCAGCGTTGTCTCAGTTCTAACAGCTATTAAATCCAATTTAAATTCAATTTATAAGAGCAAAGTCAATTATTAAACTAGATAGATCCAGCATTATGAAATGCCTTTCCAAAATAACATCTACCCAATTTAGCCATCCAATTTTCTGTGTTTTGAAATTTTTAATTTTTCCTCTCTTAGTTCTTTTCTTTCGGGTCTGTAGTTTTTCTCTATGTGATTATTCACTGCTTAAATAAATAGTTAAGAGTCTCTCGGATTTTTTCCCTCTTTTCTTTTTTAAGGTTAGGTTTTGAGTAAAAAAGGAATCATCTCACCCAGTTCCATTCACTGTTCATTTACACCGCTCCTGCGCTTTCTTTGTTGCCTCGGCTGTCCCAGCTTCATGGCAGCCATTTTTTGCTGCCTCTTCTCATCGTGAAGGGGGGGGACCCTGGAACAAGCGAGAGAGATTGCGACTCTCCGCGACCTGCAGGGTGCCCCTCGTTTCTTCACCACCTCTCCAAGGTGGCTTTAGTTCCTTTCAGAACTAACGTGGAGAACTCGGCGTGGGAGCACAGAGACCGGCTTCTTATGTCCGATATCACCGCGACATCAGCTGGAAGTCGCTTTTATTGTTTCTTTGATGTATAAGACCACCCCCCTTTTCTTTTGTTGTGCCAACAAAAAATATAGTTTCCCAATTTTGGGGAACTCTAAGAGTTTGCTATATTGTGTTTTGATATGTACTTCTTGTAGGCAGATTATATCTAAGTCCATTTTTTGCAGTTTTCTAAAGAATCTTCTCATTTTCATAGGAGAATTTAGTCCATTTATATTAATCGATAGTAGGTTTGTTTCTTCTTTCATTGTTTCACATAGGTGGGTTTTGCCGTTCTAGTTTCTCTTGTTTCTTTCTGCTCTTTTGCTCTTACTCCTTCTCGTTCTGCTCGTCTCTTCTGTTCAACTTCACTTCCTTCTTGTTGCTTAGTCGTAGTTTTGTCTATCATTAATTCCTCTTGTCCTCTATTTTCTACTTTCTCTTTTGTTGTTTGTTGCTCCTGTGAGTTAAAGTAATGATCGTAGAATTCATATGCACTATCTAGAGAGTCCAGTCTATGTTTTTTGTCATTCCAGGTAACCAAAATTCCATCCAGTATCAGCCATCTAAAGTTTACTTGGTGTTTAATCAACTGTCCTGTCAGGAATTGGTATTGCTTTTGCAGATCTCTAACTCTTCTGGGCACTTGTTTTAAAACCACAATCTCTCTGCCTTTATATTTTAGGGTTTCCTCTCTTGTTTTTTTTTAATAATTTCTGCTCTTGTTGATTTTTTCATAAATCTTACATGCACCTCCCTTGGAAGTTTCTTCTTTTTGACATAGCTAGTGTGAATTCTGAACACTTCGTCTATCTCAGCCCTCATTTTGTGTTGTTATCTGTAAGGTTTGAGCCAGTAACTCTACCATCAATTCAGCTAAGTTTCCTTTTGGTTGAGTTCTTTGAATCAGTTACTATCTCCCCATTAGTACAATTCAAAGTTGGAACCTCCTTTTGAGTTTGGAGACTTTTTGAAAGATATTCACTTTTTCTCCATCTCTGTTTGCATTTACATGTTCTCACAGATCTTGTAATACTGCTTCTGGTCTCTTCTAGAAGTTCCTTGAAATTCCTTGTTAAGTTTGGTCCTGACATCTTTCTCTTTCTTGGCTCTAGCTTCTTTTCTGGGAAATTTCTATTTTTGTTCTATGGAACTGTTTCTCAGTTCCTTTGACGTTCAGGGCTTCAAAGCAATTCTGTTCTACTTTGAAATGGGATAGTCAGTCCCTGGCCAAGTCTTTGTTTTTATAACTGAGCTCTTCTGCCTCCTTGTACCAATGATATAGTTCTGCATACTCCATCTGGACATATCAATGTATATAGGCGTGGAGGTGGCAAAAGTTGGAATGCAGTAAAGGTTTCCCTGACCAGTCTTATCAAAACTAAGATGCGATGCTCCTCTCCATTTATTGGCAGGGGGAGCCAGAATTGTCTGAAGTCATTTTCTGTGGCCAGCCTGTCTATATGCCAAAAGTGCAAGGAATGCTGTTACCTTCCCACCGAAGTGGTACTATTAATCTACTCACATTGGCATGCTTTTGAACTGCTAGGTGGGCAGGAGCTGGGCAAGTAATGAGAGCTCATCCTGTCACATAGTGCTTGGGTTTCAAACGGGAGTTCACCCCATTGCGCGGTGCTTGGCTCCCAAACCCGGGCTGTCAGCTTTCTCTTTCTTGGCTCTCGCTTCTTTCCTGGGAAATTTCTATTTTTGTTCTATGGAACTGTTCCATAGTACCTCTCACATTCAGGGCTTCAAAGCAATTCTGTTCTACTTTGAAATGGTACAGTCAGCCCCTGGCCAAGTCTTTGTTCTTATAACTGAGCTCTTTTTTAAAAAAAATTAAAAAGTTTTTTTATTAAATATACAATTAAAAACATTAACTGAGCTCTTCTGTCTCCTTGTAGCCTTCTGCATACTCCATCTGGACATGTCAATGTATATAGGCATGGAGGTGGCGAAAGTTGGAATGAAGTAAAGGTTTCCCTGACCAGTCTTGTCAAAACTAAGATGCGATGGTCCTCTCCATTTATTGGCAGGGGGAGCCAGCATTGTCTGAAGTCATTTTCCGCTGCCGGCATGGCTATACGCCAAAAGTGCAAGGAATGCTGTTACCTTCCCACCGAAGTGGCCAAGTCTTTGTTCTTATAACTGAGCTCTTCTACCTCCTTGTATCTATGATATATTCAATTCAATTTCTGCATACTTCATCTGGGAAGTATGAATATAGTGTTAGGAATTGTTTTGCTGTTGTTGTTGGAAGATGGTATTAGCAAGGAAAATAATCTTTGGACTGACAGAAATAGATAAAATGTGGTTCTCCTACTTCATTTCCGATTTCTAGGCCATACAATCCAACACAATTGTCTTCCTTAATTTTTCCAACTCCAACACAATTTTCTTCCTTAATTTTTCCAACTTTGGCATCCCAGTATTCAGAAGGAGCACATCTTGCTTGCAAGTTCTATTGAATGTTCAAATTGAATGTGACTATAAAACTTGTTAACCTCCTCTTTTTCTGCATCAGTTTTGTCAGCATAAACTTGAGTAATCATCAATTAGAGAAATGATGGGGAACCTATGATATGTCTTCAAAGATGACACACAACATTTTGGATGACATACCAGCAATCACCAATTCCTGACAACAATTATTTTCAATATTTTTGGAGGCTGTGGAGGTTGCATGAGAATGGGGTGTGCTCCTTCATGACCTTTGAACCTTCCAGAGGAAGTGTGAAAGGTAGGTGCACTTGTGTAATCTTTGGAAACTCCAAAAATTGCATAAGAAGGTGGCATGCTTTTGTGTGGTTTTTGGAGGCTGCAGAGGCTGAAGAAAAACATTTTCTAAAATCACCTCAAGAAAGAAGTCTTGCGTGCCTGGAACAGCCTTAGGCAGGCCACAGGGGCCTGTCAACAGAAAGAGAACACTGCTAGAAGGTACACGGCACATGGCAGATGCTGGGAAGTGCTGGGTCGCAGGGCAATCATACTGTTCCCCAAGTCTTGATCGCCTTAGGGACAGCACGAGACAGTCTTTTTGAGTGGCATTGGTGGTGTCAGAGTTGAAGTCGAGGCCCTGGCCTCTATTTCAAGCCCAGCCTTGGCACTGCTGCAAGGTGTTACTGTTCAGGGTGGCCTAGATGCCCCACAAAGATAGACAATTTTTCTCTTTTGTTTTTTTTTGGGGGGGGAAGGGGAACAGACCTGCAAAGTCAAGTTAGACATTTTCCAAATTTTGACATACCTGAGCATTGAAGGGTTGTCCATGACATTTAACTGATGTTATTTGGTCATTGGTTGCAGTGTAATTAAGTAATGTTCTTCTTATATTCTTCTTGACTATGAAAGCAACTTTCTTTTTCTCTATTTTGCATATCCTTAGTAGTAAGCTGTATGATTTTGCTGATTGAACATGTTCAATTGCAGTTCATTTCAATTCTCTATTGCCTAAAACCATGATGGCGAACCTATGGCACACGTGCCCGAAGTGGCATGCAGAGCCATCTCTCCAGGCACGTGAGCCATCACCCGTTGCTTTTCCGGGTTCCGGCGCGCCGGCCAGCTGGTCTTCACGTGCACAGGAGCGCCGGAAACTGGAAGAGCAGCCACCCGGTGTGCATGCGTGCGCTGGGTGGCTGCTCTTCCAGTTTCCAGCATGCACATGCACACCAACCACCTGGTCTTCCGGTTTCTGGCATGCACGTGCGCATGAAGACCAGATGGACGGCGCACATGCACACGCCGGAAATCAGAAGATCATCTTCCTGGTGCACACATGCGCACCGGCCAGCTGGTCTTCATGCATGCATACGTGCCAGAAACTGGAAGACCAATTGGAAACCAGAAGAGCAGCTGCCCGGCGCATGCATGCATACTGGATGGCTGCTCTTCCGGTTTTTGGCACGCACGCACGCGTGCTCCTGTTTCAGCTCTCAATGCCGAAAAGGTTCGCCAACACTGGCCTAAAATGTCAATGTATGGTTGATCTATTTGATCTTTTACTGTTTTTTCTTCTTCTCATGTTACATGTTCCCATTGTAAATTTCTCTTTAGACATTTGATTTCTTTTCCTGCATGGCAACATCAGCAACTCGATATCATGGATTCTTTAATCTAGCCACACCATAAACACCATTAGTATTCCAAAAGATCCTCAGCTAGCTAAGTAGTTTGCTGAGTGCTATCCAACATAAGGCGCACAATAAATGGCACTATATCATCAATCACTATTGGCCTTGTTTATAACTCCATTGTAGGGAAGAATGAGCAATCATATATAGCTTGGTACCAAAGTACACATGATTTGAGCTTGCCCCACTATTATTGCATTTTGGTTTAATGTCTGTATGTATGATACCATAGTTTTGGAACAAGTAATATGGCCTCAAGATAGCTAGAATTATGTGGAAAACATAAATTCATCATCATATTAAAATATGGATCTATCGTATTTATTTGTATAATATAAAGGCTGGTCAATATTATATTTCTGATGATCTCCCTCCTTCCTTCCTTCCCTGGCTAAAGGGAAACAAATTTAGTGATGTAAAGTTGGGAGACTTGGGATCTATTGCCAAGTATAAACCACAGAAGCTTGACTGTTCATACTTGCCTACAGTTTGATGAGTTTTTGAGGATCATGCTTTGAATATATATTTCAAGTCAGCTATAGATTCATTGAATTAGCAAGGTATCAAGTTCACATTTAACAAGTTTCTTAATCAGAAAGTTATGGTATATTTTGTCAAATGCCTTGGTGAAATCAGTATTAAGATGCTCATATCATTCCTACAATTTCAGTAAGTTGATACAACACCCAGGTGACTTTGGCTGATCTCAAGAAAGTTGAACTGTGAGTACGTAGATGGGGGACCACCAAGACATCCCAGGCTTATAAAATAGATTGCAAAGATAAAAATACCTCACAGAATTAAAGGACTTGCAAAGCACATCTATACCGAGAAAATTGTGTGATTAAACAAATAAAGTTTCCATTTAACATGTTCTTGAAAAATCCAAGCAGACCTTTAGCATTTACTGCTCTATGGGCTTCTCAGAATACAACAGGAATTCCTTGAGCTCCATCATTTTCAGCTATGTAGGTTTGCAGACTCAGAATTCCCTGCCAGCTGCCCTTTGCTGAGAATTTGGGAAGCTCGGGACCACACATCTACAACTTGACAAGGTTGGGAAACGCTGCTGAGCCTCCCCAGTACCAGTGTCAGGATGTCAAAATCTTAAATTCCCAAATCTTATTTTGTTGAAGATTGCAAGGATTTCCCTCTTCCAATCCCCTCATATTTCATCTATTCTTTCAGCTACATAAGATAAAGATAAGGGTTTTCAAATGATATAATCCTTTCCCACTCCCCAAACACATGCTAAGTTGACACCATTCTCAAAGATCTGAATTATAGAATGTAAGGATTGGGAGGGGCTTTGGCGTAGATTCCTTCCAACCTCACAAAGTGTGACACTGTAGGTGTTGCAATAGAAACAGGATAAAAGAATCTACCTAATGGTTGTTAAACTGACAAGGCCATTTCAGTTTGGGTTAGAGAGCTCTAGTACAAAGTAATATTTGATCATTTTAGGAATATGACTATCAAGTTATCACTTATAATTTCTGTACTACAAATATATTTCTTCCATCCAATTGTTAACAATATTATACTTTCTATTTCTAAAGTTACCAACAATATATGAAAAAAACTTATAAAGATCTGTGTATCTAGCACATTAATAAAGTTTTAAAAGTTTCCAAACTATGCAGTAGACACAAATATTGTCACAAAAAGAGGCATCACATTGAGAACCGATCCATCAAATGATAAAACTATCACAAAAGAAAAATCATTCATTAATGTCCATCTGTAAACAAGACAAAGATGAAGAATAGCTTGGCAGGCCAAAATGATAATATCAGGTGAAGAGCCTACTTATGTTTACTTTCATTATAAGACAAATTTACTTACTGTAAACTACAAACTTTCTTTGCACCTTTCCATAGCTTCTCAAATTCAAAAAATATTTCTTTATAAAAAAGTATTAATGATTTTTAATTCAGTTTATTTACCATTGGTGTCTAAGCCTAACAATTCAAAAATAATATTGTCCCAAAACAAATCCAAAATTATAAGCATAGTAATAGGATGCTAAGTGGATGACAAGAACTCCAATAGCTGGACTCACCTTTTTAGCAGAATCTGGAGGCATATCCACCCCATTGATAAGTTCCCCATTATCTGCAAAGACAGGAATATTTGGACTGAAAATCATGAGGTCACTCTTGGCACCAGCCTCTGCACTCACACCTGCCAGGATGTGGCTCTGGCGATTGGAATAGGACCAGCTGCCCACTTCGCTGGCACACACCAGGGTGGCCATGCCTGGGCCATAAACCATGGATTCCTTTCCCTTGCAGTGGCACCGCAGGGCCACGTAGATGAGAGTGGCCAGCAAGAAGAGGCTGGAAACAGAGCAGATGGCAATGATCAGATAGACGTTGATCGAGTCTACCAGGGGCACAAAGCTCTCCCCTGACCTTTGAAGGTTATTATCCGTTTTGATTGTCTGACCACTTGTCACAAGTGACACACTCAGGCTGGCTGTGGCTGACAGTTGAGGTTTCCCGTGATCCTTCACAAGAACAAGGACACTCTGGATTTTGCTTGCTTCTGATTCATCCAGAGAATATTTGGTACTCACCTCACCACTATACTGCCCCACAGACCATGGACCATTGCTTTCTTCAATCAGTTCATATCTTAGCCATGCATTGTATCCAGAATCCGCATCCAAGGCATGGATCTTGCCTATAATATGACCAGGCATCACCGGGACCACTAAAAAAATCAGGTTCTCTTCTGATGATCCTGACACAGCAGGTGCATTGTCATTCTCATCCATCACAAAGACTTGAACAGTCACATTGCCACACAAGGAGGGCATTCCAGCATCCTTGGCTCTCACCTGGAACTCCAGTAGTTTCAACTCCTCATAGTCCAAGGACTGCAAAGCATAGAGTTTTCCACTCTCCGAATGTACAGAGATGTAGCTTGACAATGGCCAGAGCTTCTCTTCTAGCCCATAGGTGATCAGGGCATTCTCAGCTATGTCTGGGTCCGAGGCAGATACTGTGAAGATGTGAGCACCAGGGGGATTGTTCTCCTTCACAAAGACTGTGTAGGAGGGCTGTGTGAAAGCCGGAGCATTATCATTTATGTCACTCAAAGGCACTAAGAGGGTGAGACTGGAAGATAGTGGTGGAACACCTTGATCTTCCACTGTCACAACCATCCTGTACTCAGTCACCTGCTCTCGATCTAGGACTGCACCAACAATCAGGGAGTAGTAATTCTTGAATGTGGATTCGAGTTTGAAGGATACTCCAGTGGGCCAGAGGAAACAGTTTATTTGTCCATTGTTGCCAGAATCCCTATCAGAAACACTGATGATGGCTACCACAGTCCCTGGAGGGGAGTCCTCTGGCAATGGCACAGAGAGAGAATTCACAGATACTTCTGGAATGTTGTCATTCATGTCCAAAACTTCAATGAGAACTTTACAATGCATTGATAATGGAGAACTGCCTTTATCTTCTGCTACAATTGGAAGTTCATAGAACTTACATTTTTCGTAATCCAATTTTCCAATTACTCTGATTTCCCCAGTATCAGAATTTATAGTAAACAACTTTGTGACATGTAGAGCGACACTATCATGAAAAGAATAAGAGATTTCCCTATTAATCCCCTCATCTAAGTCAGTAGCATTCAGATTAATAACTAATGATCCTCTAGCTGTGTTTTCTAGCAACTTTACCCTGTAAACAGATTGGTTAAACACAGGAGGGTTGTCATTGACATCCAGCACATTGATGACCAGCTGAACAGTTCCTGTGAGTTTTGGTTCACCCCCATCAGTGGCTGTCAGTACTAAATGATGCACAGGGCTCTCCTCTCTGTCAAGTGGAACCTTCAATAGAAGTACTACAGATTTACTCTCATCTTCATCATTTCCTAAATCAAGAGCAAAATGGTTGTTTGGGCTGAGCTTGTAAGTTAACAGAGCGTTAGTACCAATATCTGCATCAGATGCTCCTTCTAATAGGAACTGGGTGACAGATGTTATGAGTTCTGATATGCTCAGGATCTGTTCCCTGGCAGAGAAGACAGGAACATTGTCATTAATGTCTTTGATTTCAACCTCCACATGGAAGAACCCCAGAGGTTTTTCCACAATCACCTCCAGATGGAGGACACAGTCTGCATTCTTGGCACACAGCTCCTCCCTGTCTATCCGGGAATTTACAAACAAGATCCCATTCTGCAGGTTTACCTCAAAATAGTCCTTCTCTCCTTTGGACAGCATCCGGAACATCCGAGGCACCAGCTCACTCACCTCCAACCCCAGATCCTGGGCGATGCGGCCCACAAAGGTGCCGTGCTGGGGTCATGACAAATTTCTAATAATTATCCAGTCTTCATGCACAGATCTATGCAGTGCTTGGGTACATGCCTGACAATACATATAAAAACCCACCCAAATATAGGAGGTTAATTAAATAGCATACAGTCATTAAACAAGGAGTAATTAAATTTTATAGTAAGTCACCGCATATATTTATTGCTTAGTACTTTTATTAGTATGGACAGGAATAAGATGTGTAATTATCTGCAACTTTTATGATATCATCCATTGTTCAAAGATGTGACTATGATGCCACTGAGGGAATACTGAATTGGCTTCAAACAGGTTTCCTTAGGAAACAGCGACCTCTTGTGACTGAATTTCAAAATGGAGAAACAGACTTTCCTTCTGTGTTCATGACAAATTTCTAATAATTATCCAGTCTTCATGCACAGATCTATGCAGTGCTTGGGTACATGCCTGACAATACATATAAAAACCCACCCAAATATAGGAGGTTAATTAAATAGCATACAGTCATTAAACAAGGAGTAATTAAATTTTATAGTAAGTCACCGCATATATTTATTGCTTAGTACTTTTATTAGTATGGACAGGAATAAGATGTGTAATTATCTGCAACTTTTATGATATCATCCATTGTTCAAAGATGTGACTATGATGCCACTGAGGGAATACTGAATTGGCTTCAAACCATTTGAGCTAATTTTGAGCAACATGAGGAATAATAAAACATCAGAAGTGCAGAGGTACATAAAAGATAGAAATAAATATGAAATACTGTCCTTGTTACTTTTCTGTTTCTTGTCCATTGTATGGAGCTCTGAAATCATTCAGATAGATGAAAAGCAGAGCAAGATACCCATTTCCAAAATATTTAATTTGGTGTCTAAATGAGTCTCCCAATGAGGAATTGAATAATCATAGAAATCTATTCCTTTTTTGCTTGCCATATGATACTGACATATAATAATTTCAACAGCAATGCACATAAAGCAACTTATTTGACAAGACTTAGACAACTGATCAACTGTGTTGCCCTAAAAATTGAATTTGTTACCACTAACTACTATGTTTTGCCACTCGTGTCATCAGTTGTGTATAATATATTTCTGCGTGAACAATTAATTAGATTAATAATTAATCATTAGAGCTACTGTATTCACACTTCAAAAATGTTTGGGAAGAAGTCCCTTGTTCTAAAATAGTTGCCATATTTTTTGCAGCCAATATTGCTGTGAGAAAATTGTCTAGCAATTTTGATAATTTGTTTTTCAGAAGTTGATTCATATATTTTTTTTCTTTTTATGCTCTTTACATATTCTCCTGTTTTAATATAAGTGATATGTTTTGCTTTGTATGCTTCATCTTATAATCATTTAAACTGTCACAATGTTCAAATTTTCTCTTTTCCCCTTTGTTTTCAGCTGTCTGAAGTGGACACAATACGTGTTATAATCTAAAAAAATAATCTGAAAAATCTAATTTAGAATCACAGGATTGGGAGGGACCTTGGAGGTCTTCTAGTTCAATCCCTTGCCCAAGGCAGGAGTTTTCATACCATCTTGGACAAAGGGATGTCAAATCTATTCCTGTATACCTCCAGCAATGGAGCACCCTCAGCTCCAGGAGGGAAGCTGTTACACTGCTTAATAGTTCTCACTGTCAGGAAATTCCTTTTTATTTCCAGGTTGGCATCCTCCCTTGCCACAGTATTTTGCATTTTGTTTTAATATCCATATTTTATCTAATGTGACTTTGAGAAAGAGTAATTTCAGGGGGGCGCGGTGGCTCAGTGGTTAAAGACACTGAGCAGTAGCTGATGTTCGAGACCAAGCGCTGTGTGATGGGGTGAGTTCCCATTACTTGCCCAAGTTCCTGCCTATTTAGTAGTTTGAAAGAATGCAAATGCAAGTAGATTAATAGGTACCACTTCATGGGAAGGTAACAGTGTTTCATGCACCTTTGTCGTATAATAGTGCTAGTCACATGACCACGGAAATTTCTTTGGACAATGTTGGCTCCCTCAGTTAAGAAACGGAGATGAGCACTGCCCCATAGAGTCAGACATGACTGGACAGGAGAAACCTTTAACTTTATCTTTAATATGGTTTTGATATCTGATTTTCAATTGTATCATCTTTTGATAATTTCTATATGTACAAAGAATTATAGATTTCCAAAGTGTGGGATATATTGAAAGAGATTACTCTTTTACAGTGGCGAAATACTCAAAATTTACAACCTTCAGTCAGTGGATTCTGTATTTTTTTCCTCTTCATACTATACTAAATAAATAAAAAAAATGGAGACTTGTTTAAACTATGTAAAATCAGGAGTGCTCTTATTTTCCTGCCAAGTAGTGGTCATGGGAGCCTAAACTTTCATATTTGCCTCCAGTCAGATGAGTTGCTGTTGATCAACTTGTTTAAATTAAAGGTTTCAAGCCAGCTATAGTCACTTAAATAGGCAAGCCACCAAGCTCACATTTACGTAGTTTGTCAATTAACCAGTTCAGTGTTACAGGTAGCTGTATCGGATGCCTCCAGATCAACAATGTGGCTAACTCCAATTACGACATTTATCGTTTTACCTTGCTGCACAGTTACTACCTTGGAACATAGCAGACTGGCAAGCTAAATAAAGTGAGCCCAATTTTATTGGTAAAAGTTTGATTTAGAACTCTTGGATAACCTCTGTACATTTTTTTTCTCTCTGCAACATGCAACCAGAAAAGTAGACAAGCTCTTGGAAAGGTCAACGTTCTTATTTCCTCCAAATTCTGTACCTGATCTTCATCCATCCATCCATCCATCCATCCATCCATCCAAGCATTCATTCATTCATTGTGACTCTTTAGTGCTGGTCGTTGACTTAAAAAATTGGGCCCCTAAATATTTTTCTAATCAACGTATATCTTCCCAACTT
>QLTV01001462.1:5019-15675 GCA_003457575.1 Thermophis baileyi
TCACTAAACTGTTCAAAGTTACAATGGCAGTGAAAAAAGTGACTTATGATCATTTTTCACACTTAATGACCAACGGTCATTAAGTGTGAAAAATGGTCATATGTCACTTTTTCACCACATTTTACAAGTTGGCCACTCCCACCCCGTCACATGACCGCCAAGCCACTCCCACCCAGTCACATGGCCATCAAGCCACTCCCACCCAGTCACATGGCCGTCAAGCCACTCCTACCCGGTCACATGGCCGTCAAGCCACTCCCACAAAATTAAGCCACGCCCACAGAGTGGTAGTAAAAAATTTTGGAACCCACCCCTGATACATATGTATGTATGTATGTATGTATGTATGTATGTATAGTATAGTATTCTACATCTATCTATCTATCTATCTATCTATCTATCTATCTATCTATCTATCTATCTATCTATCTATCTATCTATCTATCTATCATCTATCTCTTATTATCTCTCGCTCTTTCTATCTGTCATCTATCTCTCTATCATCTATCATCTCTAGATATAGATAGACAGACAGACAGACAGACAGACAGACAGACAGAGATAGAATACAAAATGTAATAGAAAAATACAAATCCTTTTGTATATTCCATTCTATATATTGGTACATTCAGAAATGATTGTCATTGGTTTCCCAAATTTGAAGTTGGAATATTTTTAGTTACATCCTAGAGTACATACTCTAGGAAAAGAAGTTTGCCATACATCATTTCTTGAGAAACTGGAATTAACCCAACTTTACAATAGAAGCATGATCAGATTTTTCATTATTTTTACTATGACACACGGAAAGGGTTAGTGCCTCTTGTACAACATTTCAGCCATGATTCATATTGGATGTTTACAGAGAGAAAGTGAAATAGCACAGAAGGTGAACCAATTGTATTCTATAATGCTATCTTGATACTCAGAAAATATTTAAGTGCTACAGAGCAGCACTTAGTTTTTATACATAAATAATGTGCATCTCCAACCATTTTATTCTTTGGCACTGCACACTGAAATTCTGCTTCTATATTTTCATTAAGAACTTTGATTTTAATAGTACAAACTAATAAACTAAACTTAAAGAAATAAGAAATACAGAAAGGAATAAAAAAGTACAAGAAAAAAAATAGAGAAAAAGAAAAAAATAAAGAGAAAAGGAATATATAAAATATATAAACTTCTAGTCTTCATGACAAGTATAAACAAATTTAATGAGTTTTCATCTCATCTAAGATTATAAACAATTATCTTTTCATCACATATCCCATCTCTTATTTAAAATATAAACAAATCTTTAAAATATTACCTTTATGGTCCTGGTATCAGCAGAAAGTCCATAAAAGATTAGCAGAAGTAACAACATATATTATTTAACCTGGATCAAATAAACCAAGTTTATATTAATTGCTTTTATTTCTAACAATTTTAATCTTTTCATTCAAATATTGTTGTGGGATTTTATTTCTTTTCATGTCTTCTTTGCTCCATCACAAAGTTTTTCAAGGCCTTAACAAGCTTCTTGTTAAGCAAGCAGTTTACTGAGTCAGCATATTGCCCCCAACAATCTGGGTCCTCATTTTAGAAACCTTGGAAAGATGGAAGGCTGAGTCAATCTTGAGTTGCTCAGAATCGAACTCTTGAAGTGAGCAGTGAGTGCAGTACTGCATTCTAACCACTGCACTACCATGGACTGAAGATGATACCGCAAAGGCAGAACCAATGATTGTGGTGAAGAATGAAGAACTGGTGAGTAGATCAGCTCTTTGAACCTCTCTGGAAAAAGGTGAGAGATTTCTCACAAGTGTGCCAGACAATTGCTCCTCACAAGGATGCTGAAAGCAGTAGTCTCTGGCAGGTTTCAGCTATTAGAAACCTCCGGTTTATCAAATTTGAAAATAGTGTGTGTGTTTGCCTTCAATTCCTAATAAAAGTGATTTTAACTACAAACATAGCAACTTTTAAAAATTGAATAAAACAGAAAAAGGTTTATTAAAACTTTGATTTTAGAAAGCTAGAAATGGATTAAGGGTATAACAAAGATGCAGGTGTTGGAATTAATTATAAAATATTATTTTATATTTTTATAATGCTTTTGTTTTGATTTTTTTAAAGCATAATAAAAGATTTTTAAAATTGGCTACTAGACATAAAGATTTAAGTTAAGGAAGAACATATAAATTTGAGTTGCAGAATGGGGCAAAATGTTCTAACAATGGTAAGATTGAAGGACATTTTTGAGAAATGGAGTCAGAAGTTAATATTAACAATGTAACCAGCAATATCTGCCACTATGGAGACACTTTGTCTAAAAATTATTATGGAATGGGAATCATTTTATCTGAGTTGAAAGTGGATTTATAAATGACTGGCTATAAGAATGATGTGGAAACAGATATTACACTGGACAGCTGGCTAGTGTTTGAATAATTAAAAGAATAATACAAGCAATAAAATCGAAGACTGTTTTAAGTATTTCCAAAATATTCCATTTTATGATACAAAGTAAAACAGGCCAAGCCAGAGATGATGTTCTGTGATTACACAAGGCAATACTGATTCAGAAGTCATATATTCAGAATAAAACTGCCAGTAATTTTAGTATTTCCAATAGATTCAAATATCTGATACATAAAGTTTTATGCATATAAATATTAAAAATAAAACCCCAAAATCAGTTTATTTAAATATAGATTCAGATGTTCCTAGCATTACCTTTGTAATGCCCTCTGATGGATTGAAATTATCCTGTTCATATGTTTGCAATTTACCTTCCAAACCAATGGCCTGATTGTGAAGAGATCTGCACTGTTTCTTAAATGTTACTGGAAACCCTTTTAGGGTTGAAACAGTGATATTTTCAAGTAATGTGCAATGGCCTGTTTTTTAGTTCTGTGGGTAAGCAGTAGGTTATGGTAGTTACAAATTTGTTCTTTCTGTATGCATGCAACTCCCAGGCTATCTGGAATCAAATCCCACCTTGTCCCCCTGCAAGAAAAATCTACCACACTATTGCACAACACGTGGCTACAGTTAGGTATCATCAGAAGCAGACAGCAAAAGTAAAAATTTACACATCATTCATGCAGATTAGGTCTAGGCAGAGAAAACATTTTCCATAATCAAACAGGAATTAGATTACTCCCTGCATTTGGGCTGTTGTCTTTATTGGTTGACTTTTCCTTTGCATCCATTATCTACCACAAAATAATGTGAACTATAAGAGAAATCTAATGAACTCCTTGCTCGATAGATGGGAAAGATAAAAGAAGCAGAAGGGCCTCCCCATACTTCCTACAATGGATGAATAATATGCAACTTATTTAATTGGAAGCCTTATTGACACTGAGCCTCTTGTAGAAATAAAATAGTTGGCACACCAAAAGTTTTGCTTTCCAAATCCAACCATTCAATTATAAAACTGGCATTCATAAGAAAGAAAAGGCACAAATAAAAATACATTATTAGTTGCTGTTATTAAGCATTTTTCCAAATATTCCTTTTTATTATAACTGTCTCTGCATACAAGAATACCTTGTGCTTATGAAAGAAGGGTGAAAACACCCTGAATCATACAGTCAATCATTGTGCCTTAGATGAATGAAGAAAATCTTTTAAAGGTAATTCATGGAAACGCTAAAGAGAAACCACACTTTTAAAGGTCAGCCAGAGGGTAATGAGGGACTTAATACTGTGAATGGATTGTCCCAATTTCTGCCTATCCAAGTAAGTCAGGCTGCTTTATTTCTGAAGTACTGCAACTAAAAGACTCTTGATGGGTAACCCTGCTAGAGTTCTACAGAGTGCTCAAAATAATATGAAGTATTTTAGGTTGGGAACACTTAAGACTATTGTGTGATTCTCATAGAGAACACTTCATCTGGCTACAAGGAATGAATACTGGTGTTTCATAAGTGGGGGTTTCAGCAAATGATGACCTTACATGTTCTTTCCTAGACTAAGATGCAACCTATTATTTCATTAGGAAGGTAACTACTGTAACTATTAGTAGCCTGTAACTATTGTTTTGGGGTGGCTTGAAGTTTTTTTCCCATTTTATTCTGGTTCTTCAAAAATTTACCTATAGCACTAATATTAGTCTTGGCTTGATGGTTTGGCAACAGCCACTGAAGTGTATCCTTATGTAATGATGTCATGACATTTACAAATATTCCTTAAAAATCATGCTAAAAGAAAACCATAGCACACATGCTTTTTAAAATAATTTTGCTGAATTTCAAAAGAATAATAAAATACAAAATAATACAAAAGGGAGAAATTGGGAAGGGTAAAAAAAGGGAGGAAATTTAAAAGGTGACAAAATAAAAACAAATTATAAAAAACTACCTTCCAACTTTTTCTAATAGAGATTCAAACATGTAATATAGCAACCTACTACTCTAAATGTAAGTAAACATGTAGCATATCACACACACTTGAACAGCATGAGACAAAGAAATTTTCATGTTTGGAAGGCTTGATAAAATCTTATACTTCTAATTGTCAGGTCGAAGCCATTTTAGTTGGGATCTTTGGCCTGCCACACTTTATACTATTTTAATATGTATTCTTTGCTGTGGGAATTTGGGAGGGGGAATTGCATGAGGGCTGTTTGTATGTAGCCATAACAAATTCCTTCTAGATAGTCAAGGTCATCCTTTGTGGATGGGGGGAGAGGCGTGGCTAGCTTTCTGTGCCACATCGTTTCCCTGGGAAGCTCCTGGGGAGATGCCGAACTTTCGGCAGCTTGGGGGCCCGGGTCTATCGGAGCCGGACCAAAACTCCCCTGGAGGGAGAGGGAAGAAATGAGGCACCTGTCGGTAGCCCGAAGGGTATGGCAAACCCCCAGGGAAGCCGGCTTTAGCCTCTCGACCAGCAGCTGTAAAGGGGCGATTCAATCGCCATTAGCGGAAACAGCCACGAACAGAATGATGAAACAAAGAGAGTGTGACTGTCTGGGTAAGAAGATCTAAGAGTCGGTGCAGGAGTGGAGAGAAATCAAAGGGCTGGAGTCGGGTGAGCGATCGGCCAATTTAAATACAGAAAAACTTAAAAGAGATTAGCTGGTGATTTTCCAGAACGGAGACTGGCGGCTATCTAGCAATTTGGAAATACCATAGAGTGACTTAAATAAAACGAATATTAAAGCCCAAGGAAATTACTGATATTCTAGTAATTGGTTGAAAGTTGAAAAAGAATGATAGAATTGGAAAAAATATTTGCTAAGCGGATTTAAAGTATTTCTGGGATTTATGTTAAAGAGTGATTTTGTTATATTGGGAGCTGACAATGCCATCTGCTGGCTAAAAGAAATATTGCAACAGACAGTGGAAAATTAGAATTTGTGGACAGCTGGAGATTTGGCCTTGTCTTAAAAGATAAATGTTGAACTATCAAGGAGTGGAAAGAAGATGTATTATTTTGTTATGTGAGACGCTGTATTGTTTTGATGACAGAAGAAAATAGGACTTTGAACTGGAATGGACTGAAATACAAAGAGATGAAATAGAATAAAGCTACAATTTAAACAGTTAAACCTTTAACAATTGAACGAGATGGAGATATATTTCTATGAAGAATTGAAGGAGATATTAATAAATATACATGAAGATATAAAAGTCTGCCTTTTGGAATCTAGAAGTGATAAGAAAATTGAAATGAAGTTGGAAGACAAAGAACAAACAGGACTTATTATGATGGACAGTGATTATACTGATGAAAAAGGGATTGAAAATAAAAAAAGATTGATTACACTGCGATTTATAGTGAGATGAAAAGAATAAAGGAGAAGTATTGGTATCAGAAGAACCAACTAAAAAATAAGAGGGGTAATAAGGAGAAGAGATTAGGAGGAATGGAGTTAGGATTTAAGCGAACAGCATATTTAAAAGGGAAAACTAAAAAAAAGAAAAGTTATTTGTATAATAACAAAAGCAAAAGAAAGAAAAAGAAAAAGGCAAAAGAGAGAAAAGGAAAGCCTATAAGAAGTGGAATAGTTGAGAGACTAATTGAGAATGGATGAAAAGTAGAAGGTTAAGAGAATGGAAGAGGAGTAGATATATTGTAATAGTTTTATCAATATTTAGATATTAATTTTGTATAATTGATTATATAATAGCTGAAAATGATGGATTGTTATAAATTTTATGGCTAATGATACAGATTATAAAAAGTGAAAACTAAATATGATAAGGATGGAAGAAAATGAATTATGACATTAACTATGATATAAGATTTGTGAATGAAATTGAGATATGATGATATAAAAATTGAAATAAATTTTTTGATGATGAAATTAGAAAGGATAAAGGGGAAAAAATGATTACAGCATAGTGGAAAAATTTAAGAAAATTATAAATTTTTATAATTGTGATATTTAAAGGTCTTTATTTGTGATTTAAGTATTCTATAAATGTGATTGTATGTAGAAGAATTTATTGATGATTAGTAGATTTGGGTGTATTGGGAAATTGATAAAGTTATTAGCCAACGGATGGATGTATAGTGGTAAATTACAAACTAAAGGCAATTAGAGAAGACTAAATAAAGTGAGAAAAGGGTGGAATGGCCAAAGATTAAATTATAATTGAAAGGATAAACATGATAATCACATTATGAGGTATAATAGATAATGAATAAATATATGAAAAAAATAATAATGATACTCAGACAAAAATATATATATGATTAATGTTAGGAATAATGAATATACCTAGAAAAATATAGTATATGTTAAAGGGGAATAAAACTTATTCAGAAAAAAAAAGGAGATGGGTGTATGCTGCTAAGTTGGCAGTTGAAGATTGGTTAACGTGATGGACTTGAGGGTGTGGGGACAAGGGCTTGAACTTTCAACTGGGGGGAGAAACCCTGGAGCTTCAGATTCGGGTTTCTCCCAGATGTGCCAACATGGCTCTGTTAATAAATTGGAACTTTGAGGAATACTTTGCCTCGGACTCTGATTTAAGTTTGGATGCTATTTGGAACCCTGACACTAACCCGAATCTCCCTTAAAACTCACCAGCTACCCCGAATCCTCGGGGCACTGTTCGGGCCAACATCAACCCGGCAACGGGTGGCGTAAAGACTCAAGAAAGATGGAGGAAGAGAAGCATGCCACGGGGAAGCAAGTAGAGGATGGATCGCGTATTCACATCGAGACCCTCTACGTTCCTTCCAAAGCTGTGGTGGAAGCCGAAGAGGCCGTGGAGAGGGAACGCCAGTCAGGGGCTTGGCGCAAGCAGCCGACCCCTGAGCGCCTCTCTCAGAAAGGGCGGACCTCTCAAAGCGCAGCTGGGGGGCTGAGCTCTCCCACAGAGCTGCTGTGGGAACCACACCTTCTAGAGACAGCAGAAACCTATGCCGACCGGATGTTCCGAAGGCGAGGGATCCCAGCCACTGTCGCGCAGCCAATCGCTGATGGAACTCCCCAACCAGTTCAGACGACTAAGTGTAAGTTGGACCAACCCCCCTTCGGCACCCGAGGCCGCAAGATGGAACTTGGCCCAGCCAATGTTCTCCTTCCCAAAGAGGAACCCACTGGCTCCTTTGAGCGGAGACTCGGCCTCATTCCACACGGCGATGAGTGAGATCCCTGTGAGTCTCTCCATCGGGGCAAAGCCTACATGGGCAACCCTCCACCCCGAAGTGCAGAAGACCCAACAGCCCGGGCTCTGGAGCCCGCTGGCCTGGCAGCAGGGCATGGGGGGATTGCCGACCCCAGGCTAGCCGCTGAACCTCGGCCTCACACAGCCAAGGCAAGCCCCAGCAGGGAGGGCTTTCTTCCCAGGCATGGGATGGGCACAGTGCCAATGGGCTCCAGGGACCCAGCAGCTACCGAACCCCGCGCCAATGTTCGGTGCAATGCAGCCTCCTGCAATGTCCGTCCCGGCCACGCAAACCCAGTTGCAGCAGCAGGGGCACCTCCCCGCCAATGGCACCGTACCGGGGCTAGCCCAGCCATTACAACAGGGGGGCCTGCAACTGCGAGGCCCCCAACCGCAAGCGATCGTCCCGACGGCCACACAAGTGCAAGCCGCTGCCCAGCTGGCCCCAGCACAGCCCCCTCGGTTCCGGGCCATGTTCGATGGGGATCCCAGGAAGCTGGCCTATTTCCTACATCGGGTCTGGGTATACATCGATCAGTTTGGGACCCAATTTCAGTCGGACTGAGAACTGATCGACGCGATAACTGAGGGGATGAACGAGGGTGAAGCAGCAGAGTGGGTGGCAGAACTCCACGATGAAGCGGCCCCAGAACTCGATGACGCTGACGAGTTCGTCCGGCTGATGCGGGTCCGTTTCAACAACGTGGCTCAACAGGTGGAAGCTGAGGAGCAGATTAAGGGGCTGAAGCAGGCAGGCTGCCCAGTCAAGGAGTTGGTGTGGGAGTTCAGAAGGGTGGCAGGGAAGGTGTGGGACTGGCCCGAATGGCTCTTGCTGCACACGTTTAGAGATGCCCTAGACCCAGAACTGAGAAGTCCTGTAGCATCCGGGGGGTCCCGGACAGAATCCAGGACTGGTACAACATGGCCATTGTCCTGGATCAAGTGACCCGGGGCTCCAAGAAGCCCCCAGCCGAGATGCCAGCCAGGAGACCTTGGGTCGCCGATCCCAACCAAAGCAAGCCACGACCCCAGCCCCTGAAGCAACGAGAGCAGTAAAGTGCTACAGGTGCGGCCAACCCGGCCATCGAGCTTCAGAATGCTTAGCACCGGCCCCAGTCCCACAACAGAGGACCCGGCCAGCTGTGGGAATCCAGAAGCCCCCAAAGCCACCAGAGAGGAGCCGCCTGGCCCAACAAGTGGAAGAATCTCCTCCCCCATCCAACAAAGCCGAGGCGTCACCAGGCGAGGAAGACCCTCTGCGCTCTGGTGGGGAAGGCAGCAGCGAAGACGACCCAATGGTGAGTGAAGCTGTCCACCCTTTTGTCATCAAAGAGAACATTACGGTGCCAGAGACGGATGAGGAAGGAGAGGTAGAGGCGATCATAGACACAGGCTGCTCACGATGTTTAATCAGTAAAACTGTGGTAGAGAAGCTAGGGATCCCCACGAGGGCCTTAGCCAATCCCATCCGCTTCCAACAAGTGGATGGATCACTGATTGGGGAGCCCCCGCCACGCACCTCACCGGATTGGTGGATTTGGAAATAGGACGCCACCACAAACTCATCCGATTCATAGTCGCCCCCAAGATGTCAGAAACAATCATATTGGGGCTTGCGTGGCTCAACAAATGGACTCCCACCATAAAGTGGGAGGATGGCTACTGAAAGCTAACCATGAGCGTCGGGCCGCTACCCCTAAAGAGAAGAAGAAAAGCCGACCGAAGGGGCCAGAATCCATCGGCCCGGGTCGGCCTCAGCCGGCAGCCCCAGCAGTCGAGGCCAAACTCCCAGGCACCCAGCAGGTGCCGGTAGAATACAGAGACCTTGAGGGAGTCTTCAGTGAGGAAGATTGCAACTATCTCCCTCCTCACCGGCCCATGGACTGCGCGATAGAGTTTGAGCCGGGAGCCACGCTCCTAAAACCCAAGATGTACTCAATGACTCCAAAAGAATTGGAGGAACTAAGGAGATACATCGATGCCAATTTAGAGTGGGGTTTCATCCAGCCGGCAAAATCGAGGGTTGAAGCCCCAGTGCTCTTCAAGGAGAAGAAAGATGGGGGAGGGTCAGGCTGTGCGTGGACTTCCGTGGGATCAACGCTGTGTGCGTGCAAAACACGTACCCCCTCCCTCTCATGAAAGACTTGCTGAACCACTTGTCCAAAGGCAAGATATTCACCAAGCTGGATTTGAGGGAAGCATACTACCACATACGCATTAGGGAGGGGGATGAGTGGAAGACTGCCTTTAACTGCCCCTTGGGAAGCTTCCAATTCAGAGTGATGCCTTTTGGATTACAAGGGGCCCCCGCGGTCTTCATGCAATTCATAAACGAAGTACTCCACCCACACTTGTACAAAGGGGTACTCGTTTATTTGGATGACATTCTCATCTTCAGTGAAACGCTAGAAGAGCATGTGAAACTAGTGAGGCAAGTCCTAAAGAAACTTCTGGACACCAATCTGTACGCTAAGCTTTCCAAGTGCGAATTCCATAAGACCTCCCTTTAGTGAAACACTAGAGGAGCACGTGAAGTTGATGCGACAAGTCTTGGAAAAACTTCTAGCTGCCAAGCTATACGCAAAACTTTCAAAGTGTGAATTCCACAAAACCTCCCTAGACTACTTGGGATACCGTAGCTCCAATGAGAGAATAGAGATGGACCCAGAAAAGGAGAAAGCGGTGCTAGACTGGCAGCCCCCACGCACTCGCAAACAACTGCAAAGCTTTTTGGGCTTTGCAAATTTCTATCGGCAGTTCATCCCCGCTTGTGCAGAAGTGGCGCTGCCACTGACTGAGCTGCTAAAGACAGGCCCATCGCCCACAAAACCGAAGCCTAACCAGCCGATTGGGTGGACAATGGAATGCCAAAAAGCGTTCGAAAGGCTGAAGCGTCTCTTTGCCCAAGAATCGATCCTGCAGCACCCTGAATTATGACGGCAGTTCATAATTCAGTCTGACGCCAGCGACGTGGCGGTGGCAGCGGTGCTGCTGCAGAAGGATGAAAAGGGCCAACTTCTGCCATGCACTTTCTTTTTGAAAGAGT
>QLTV01001462.1:16383-35202 GCA_003457575.1 Thermophis baileyi
CCCCCCGAAAGCTCTCTCCAAAACAAGTACGCTGGGCGCAATACTTCAGAAGATTCAAATTCGAACTGAAGCACATCCCCGCTGGGAAGAATTTGCTAGCGGACGCTTTATCGAGAAAGCCACAATATGACAGCCAGAAGGAACAAGAAGTCCACTCCATCATTCCCCCTTCCCAGGGGGAGACGGCAGCACAAGTCCTCACCCGAGGCCAAGCCAGACACCCCAGTGCTCTTAGCCAGGACAAATGGACTGCAACGCTGAAGGCAGCCCTGCCTGGTGATCCCTGGCTCAGTGACAACAAGGAGATCCTGACAATGAGAGAAGGCTTGGCTTGGAAGGGGTCCAAATTGTATGTACCTGCCAGCTTGAGATTGGAAATGCTCCAACGAAGCCACGACTCCAAACTGGGAGGACACTTCGGATTCCTAAAAACTCTCCACCTAGCCCGGCAACAGTTTTGGTGGCCTAAAATGAAAGCTGAAGTGGAAGACTATGTAAAGAGCTGTGCCACATGCGCGACCAGGAAAAATCAGCCAGGAAAGCCGCCTGGACTACTACAGCAAATGGCCAACCCCAGCAAACCCTGGGAGATCACCATGGACTTCATCGTGGAACTCCCAGACAGCAATGGAAATAAGGTGATTTGGACAGTCATCGACTTGTTTTCCAAGCAAGCCCATTTCATCGCTTGCTCAGGTCTACCGTCAGCCAGGAAACTAGCAAAGCTGTTTCTCAAGCACATCTACCGCCTACATGGTGTCCCAAAAAGAGTCATCTCCGACCGAGGCCTACAGTTCACCGCCAAATTCTGGAGGGAGTTCCTGAGAGCAATTGGATCCACACAAGGACTCAGCTCGGCTTTTCATATGAGTACAAATGGGGCGGCGGAACGTATGAACGCAATGGTCGAACAATACATCCGTTGTTATGTAGATTGTCAGCAAGGCAATTGGTCAGAGCTGCTGCCTTTTGCAGAAGTAGCGTATAACAATGCTGTCCACAGCAGCACGGGACTAACTCCTTTTCAAGTGACCAGCGGCATGGAATTGGTTCCCATGCCTGAGCTACCTACAGAGACCCCCACTTCCATGTCCCTGACGGAGTGGATGGAGACGCTGAAAAAAGGATGGGAGAACACCAAGAAAGCACTAGTTGAAGCTGCGGAAGCCTATAAGAAGCAAGCAGACAAGCACCGATCGCTCCAGCCCCCCTTCCGAGTGGGGGGTAAAGTTTTCTTGTCCACTAAATATATCCGATTGAGAATGCCCAGCAAAAAGCTAGGGCAGCAGCTCATTAAAACCGGTGATTGGGTCAAACATAAGACCACAAACCCAACCACCACCTCCCCCTGTAGTCATACAAGGAGAGACACACTATGAGGTGAAAAAAATTCTAGACTCAGTGTCTAGAATAAACACAGAGTGTTTAGGGGTCAACTACAATATCTAATCCATTGGAAGGGGTACCCTTTGTCAGAAGCTACCTGGGTAAAAAGTTGGAATGTAAAAGCTGACAAGCTAGTAAAACAATTCCACGACAAATATCCGGACAAGCCAAAGGGTCCCCCTTGGGAGGGGGAGGTGGTTAAGGTTAAGAGGTGGTTAAGGATTAACCCCCTATATTATTTCTTTCCTTTTCTTGTAGGACACGGTCTTTTCCTGAGGGGAGGCCGCCTGTCAGGCCGAAGCCATTTTAGTTGGGGTCTTTGGCCTGCCACACTTTATACTATTTTAATATGTATTCTTTGCTGTGGGAATTTGGGAGGGGGAATTGCATGAGGGCTGTTTGTTTATAGCCATAACAAATTCCTTCTAGATAGTCAAGGTCATCCTTTGTCTTCGCACTCCTGCACCTGCACAGAAGGAGATGGGTGTATGCTGCCAAGTTGGCAGTTGAAGATTGGTTAATGTGATGGAATTGGGGGTGTGGGGACAAGGACTTGAACTTTCAACTGGGTGGAGAAACACTGGAGCTTCAGATTCGGGTTTCTCCCAGATGTGCCAACATGGCTCTGTTAATAAATTAGAACTTTGAGGAATACTTTGCCTTGGACTCTGATTTAAGTTCGGATGCTATTTGGAACCCTGACACTAATTCATATAAAAAAGAGAAAAATTATATCTAGGAACTGTGGAAAGTATCCCACACTATTTGCAAAATGTGTTACCGTAACATCTCTTGATCTGAGCAACTTCAGGATGTATGGACTCCAACTCCAGAATTCCCAGAAGTATTTGGGGAGTTGATGTCCACACTATTTGAAGTTGCTAAGTTTGAAAAATATCATGTTAGAGAATCACTCCTTAAAGCACGGGTGTCAAACTCGATCTCGTCATGAGACGTATCGAGACATATCGCAACATTTTTTGCCTTTGTGGAGCTGGGGTGGGTGTGGCCTGTGCATGACACATCTGGCCCATGGGCTGCCAGTTTGACACCCCTGCCTTAAAGCTTTAAAGTAGCCACAGCCTTTCCAAAGAAACTATGCCACTTGTAAGTGGATATATGTGCATGCAAATGACAGTTCTGCCAGGACTGCAGAAAAGTAAAGTGCTTCTGTATATAGATTAATGCATGGACAACCAGAAACAACCTTTGAAGCAGTTATAGAAACTTTCAGATGTGGCTGCTTTAACCTTTCGAAGGGACATGGCTGGTTTGTCCAATTAACTTATTATTCTCCCTGTCTCCATTTCTAATAGTTTTGTGTGAATGAAAAAGATCTCATGATTCTGCTCTCTTTCCCATTCCATGTTAACTCTTGCAAAGGATGTTTGCATCTCTCTGTGTTCATTGATTAGTTGTGTGTAATGTGAGGCCTATCTGATCCCTGTGTGTTTTTCTGGATTTATTTGCAACATAAAAAGTCTTTTTCAAGAAGAGTTTGATTCCTGGTAACTTCATGAACATGCTCATGGCATGTACTGTAGTATACTGGGCAGTAATATTGAAGTGGGTTGCCATCCTGAAAAGTTTTTATAACTTCCTAGTCTAGCCTCCATCACTGTAGGATTCCTGGTAATCCCCCATTTTAAGTACTAACCAGGCCTGTCACAGTTTAGTTTCTGAGCCCATACAAGGTCAGCCTGATGCTGCCACCTGCTGAAATAATACATACATGAACAAACTCTTTAACTGATCTTCAAAAGAAAATACAAATATATCAGTGGTGAAATCCAATTTTTTTTACTACCGGTTCTGTGGGCGTAGCTTGGTGGGCGTGGTGTGGCTTGGTGGGCGTGGCAGGGGAAGGATACTGCAAAATCTCCATTCCCACCCCACTCCAGGGGAAGAATACTACAAAATCTCCATTCCCACCCCACTCCAGGGGAAGGATACTGCAAAATCCCCATTCCCTCCCCACTCCTGGGGGAAGGATATTGCAAAATCTCCATTCCCACCCCACTCTGGGGCCAGCCAGAGGTGGTATTTGCCAGTTCTCCAAACTACTCAAAATTTCCGCTACCCGTTCTCCGAACTACTCAAAATTTCCGCTACCGGTTCTCCAGAACCTGTCAAAACCTGCTGGATTTCACCCCTGAAATATACTATTGCAATTTATTTCTTTTTCTCATCCATTAAAGTATTGACTGTGGAGGTGGTGGTGGGGGAAGCTGTATGCACAGAATATTTTTCTTGTTCCTCTTACCTCTTTTCTCTTTTCTCAAGATGGGAACAAAAAGATAATGAAGACTTGATTAGTACTTGAATGGCAGAACCATCATGCCCTTGAAGGCCTCCAAAATTGCTGAAAGGAAGCAATAGCAAACTCCTTTCATATTATCATGAAGAAAACTACATAAACATATGGTCATCATCATCACCTTGCTATTTCTTTAGGAATATCATGGCAAGTGATATTTTTATATATACAGTAAAAAGAAAGTCATGACTAAATCAATAATCATTGAATAGTCTTCCCTAATGTTTCTCAATGATTTGTTTGCTTCATGTACATGAGAAAAGTTTTTCATTATTAATCAAGAATAGCCTTAAAAAACAGAAAAGTCATTTGTTGATAAATGTGTCCACTATGCAAAAGTATGGTGCAGAACAAGTAAACTTGTTAGGCTTTAAGGTACCAAAATATACTTTTGTATGAAATAACAGAGCTACCTTGCTGAGTGTTAATCATTATTTTATTATTACAAGAATACCTATTTCAGTGTACCCCTAGATATGTGGAATGTCAAAATGAGAACATATAGCTTTGAGCTTCTACAATACATGGTGCACCATATATAAGTGGCCATGGACAATTTATTATATAAATTATATGAAATGTTGAAGCAGCTGCCATTTTCTTCTGAATTCTTCTTTACTTGGTGCATGACTTTTGAACATTCCCAGGTACAGTAAAGTTTTTGTTTGGGGAAAAAATAATAAGACACATTGTGACTAGCCCAAAGGTCTGACATTTGGTACACTGTTTATATTCATATATTAATGGAACAACAGCAGAGAAATAAGCAGTCAAGAAATATGCCACAGACTAGCACTCAGTAGGGTAGCCATGAAGACCCTGGGAAATATATTCAGATGCCATGATTAGTCAATACCAACAAAGATCAGAATGGTGCAAGCCATGGCATTCCCTGTGGCTGGAAGCAAAAGATAGACTCTCAAGAAGCAAGATAGGAAATGTATTGACACTTTCGAATTTTAGTGTTGGAGAAGAATCCTGAGAATATAATGGATATCCAAGAAAACAAACTGATGGATCATTGAACAAATCAATGAATAAAAGTTTTCAGTCAAAACAGAAATGACCAGGCTGGCCCTTTCATGATGGGTACTGCATGGTAAGCGTTTCTTTTTTCTCTTACCAACAATCTGCTGATTTCACTGCTAAAGCTGGATCTTTGGCAGTGCTGTTCCCTGGTTTTGAATGGAAGCACCTAGGAATGACCCAAGATGACTTTTGGACCGAACATGGACCCAGTGAGCAAGGGGGATTTTGAAGATTCCAATTCCCTCTGGAAATGATTGAAAAGTCATTGTGCATATCCATCTTCCTGTCAAGCAGTTTCATTTTCTAAGTACGCAGGAATTTTAACTTTCACTTTTCAACTTCATGGGTTTAGTTTGCTTATTGTGTTAAAGGTTGATTAATGGTTGGGTGCTGATTCATTTCAACCCCTTGCTGGACTCTTGATTTTTCTCTTTTTTACTTTTGATATATGTTGTTCTGGATAACCGCTGTCTCTTCCGCATGGAAAGCATAGTAACATTCAGGATGACGGTGAAGAGTTTTCAGACTCTCACCACTAGATTCTGTATTTTTTCAATTTGCAAAACACCTGGAGTTTATTTTTATTGAACTTTTCTTGTAATCTTGGATTGAAATATAGAGGCAAACATACTTTTTTGTTCTTTGTTCCCTGGCAAAGTTTCACAGTTTAAGATGGATAAACAGTATAAGGAAGGAGGGTGGGGTATAAGGAAGGAGGGTGAAGTATAAGGAAGGAGGGTGGGGAGATGTGCAGCTCCTAGTTGGATTCCTCTCTCGAAAGCTTGATCAAACTTTAATGATTCTTAAAATAATGTCAAAATCTGAAGCTTGATCTTTGGATGTGGATGAAGACATAAAGGACTTGGATCCAGTCCCAGATCAAAGAGATAGTCTCAGGGATGGAGAACCAGCAAGTGGATTTCATTTGCCATTCCAATTTTACCTGCTGTTCTGAAGTTTAAGTCTGCATACTCTTTAATCTTATGGCCTTGACTGTAAGGGAAAGAGACAGATTCCAGACTTCTACAAAATCTGGGGAGACTGGATGGATTTATTAATTAATTGGCAGTTACTTTTGTTTGCATTTTGATCGGAAATGCAATCGGAAATAGACCTACTTTGGAGACTGAATTTACTGAATTTAATTAAACAACAATTGACTAGAGACACTATTAAGAAACAAACATGGATATTTAACCCAAGACGATTTGTTTATAACTTTTGGGATGATTTGGGATAGATAAGATGCGGTGGTAAATTTTCTACAAGTGGATTACAATAACAGTATGCTAACAGAGAGTTTTGAAATTTTAATTTTATTTTGTTTCACTAATATTGTTTTTCCTGTTAACTACTTGGACAGTAATATAACATATAGAAAACAGGTCAACAAGTTGCAAATAGATTAATAGTTTAAAATTTTTGGGAGGGCTTGTTTTGCAAGGGGTGGGAACTAATGTAGTAATATATTAATCAGTATTCAACTAGAGGGAATAATATCTGTATAATGTCTTTTTTGATGCACTTTTTTAATGCTTTGTTCTGTGTTTTGTGTTTTTTGTCTTTTTTTTTTTTGTATTTTAACTTTGTTTGGAATAAAATAAAAACATGTAAAAAAATGACCAGGCTAAAATTTTTCTACTTTGTATACATGATATGAAGATCCAGATCTCTGGAAAAAAGCTGTAATGCTAGGAAAAGTGGAAGGAAAAAGAAGAGGACAATCAGCAGCAAGATTTTTTAAAACAAACAAACAAACCCTCCAATGATGGAGCACCCACAACCTCTGAAGGCAAGCCATTTCACTTATTAATTGTTCTATCTGTCAGGAAATTTCTCTTTATTTCTAAATTGGTTCCCTCTTTGATCAGTTTCCATCCATTGCTTCTGCCTTCAGGTATTTTGGAGAATAGATTGACACACACACCCCACCTTCTTTGTGGTGGCCTCTTAGATATTGGAATTCTGCTATCATGGATAGGCTCAGTTACAGTGGCAGTGAGTGCACCATTGGAGACTTGGAAAACAGTTAGGAATAATAGATCATCATTCAGAAAATCTATCAATGTGGTCTCTAGGAGTCCAAACCAGGGGTGGGTTCCACTTAACTTCCCCACTGGTTTGCATTGCGATGTTTTGCGCATGCGCGCTCACTACGCTTGCACGCATGCATGCACGTGTTCCCTCACGCAATTTTGCTTCCGCACATGCTCAGTAGCTGCAATCAGCCCGAAACACAGCTGAGGAGCTGATCAGCTGTGCTTTGTGCGAAGGAATAAAGGTCAGTATAAAAGTATAAACGGGCGGGGGTGGGCCTTTTTCAAGCAGCAGAAGAGGAAAAACCTTCCAAACAGTAAAAAAAAATCACAAAAAATTCACAAAAAAAGATGGCGATGCCCACGGACCGGCACCAGCCGATCCACTTCAGTGATGTCACCAGCGGGTCGCTACCGGTTCGGGCGATCCGGTCCAAACCGGGAGGAACCCACCCCTGGTCCAAACTAATCTAATGTCACATAATTAATCAATAATCAAGGAATAATCAATGAAACCCATTTTGGAATTTAACGGTTAATGCACTTATAAATCTGTTAATCATTAAGGCTGCTAGTACAATCAGCTGAGAAACCTTGCACTTTTATCTCCTCTTTAAAAAAAAACTATTTTGCGTTGTTGTATTGGAAGAAAGCTTCCTCCGAGATTCGAATTTCCCGGCTGGGAGAACGTCACCAACACGACTCAAGAATTAGAGGCAAGCTGTGTGAAAGCAAGTTTCTTTATTGTTTCAGGAGAGCGAGTCCAGCCGAAGTGTGAATTAGCGTTCCTCGGTGAGCTGACACCAACATACATAAGTGTATATTTTTTATACCCTTTTCCTTTATTGAAGTTCTTTGTCTTCTTGGGGAGGTGGCATGTTTTCTTTTGTGCGTGCTAAGTTGTTAATAGTTTTAATCCTGTCTCGTGTTTGTTATTCCTTTGCCTTAAGATTCAATCAATGTGGGGCGGGGTGAATCCCGTGCCTTTAAATGTTTTTATATTGTTCAGTCCTTGCCCTGAGCTAGTGTTACTGATTAAATCTCCATCCTTCGCTCTGAGCTAATCATTTCTTCTTGTCATTGATTAAATCTCTGTTCCTCGCCATGAGCTATTTCTTTGTGTCGTTGATTAAATCTCCATAATCACAAACGGATCCTTTATTAGTATTTTCTTCCTGCACGTCCCAGATCTTTAGTATTATTTGTATTTCGTAGCTGTTTCTAATGGCCCTGGCACTCTTGTAATTATTATCAGGTGATTCTATTGAGCTGCCTATTGAGTTTCTTTTTGTGGCTTGGGCATTTGTGAATCAATGGCTGTTTTGTTATTCTAGTGGTTTCCTAACCCTAACCCTGCACTGTTTCTAGTTTGGTTTTCCTACCACTACACTGCCTCAGTGGTGTTCCCTTACTACAATTCACAATTTTTTTGTAAGTTTATTCCCTTTCTTCTTCATTTGTTAGGGTTGAATCTGAATAAATTTGGTATTCGTGATCAATTTGGATCATCATAAAAGCTGTCTGGCGTTTACTGGCATCTGGTAAGGGGGTGTTAGGCTTGCAAGCTTTTAAGCAGCCAAGGCAAGGGGGAATGCAATGACAGAGACAACAAATAAGAGTTCCCAAAACACAGATGGTGACAATGCCTGCTATGAGGATTTTGAGCCAGTGGAAATCTGGCAGCCAGGAAAAGAGCCAGGAAAAATCCAAGGACGACGGGTTATGGCCAATATTTTGTGCCAGCTCCTTCAGGTGATGGATGTCCTTATCCACACTTTCTGAGCCTTGTTCTAGGTCAAAACAGCACAACCCTCTAAACTCCTCGCAGCCAAGGTTGTGTTTTAATAATAAAAAATCTATTGCTGCCAAAGTGGCCTCTCTGACCTGTCTCAGTTCCCTGTTTAGGGTATCCAAGGTGTGTGAAGTTGAATTTAGACGTTTGGCTAGGGTGCATGCCAGGCTATTCAAATTTCTGGAATTTCGTACTGCTAGTCCTGGCACTCCCACTAGGGATACAGCCAATGAAACGTATTCAGCTTGCGAGAGCAGGGACACTTTGGGGTCGCAGTCTAAGTCTAAAGACTGAAAAGCTCTTCTGTGTCGTCTCTGTAGGGAGGAAATTAACATGGTTAATTTGCCCAGTGTGCAGGGTCCCCCTGTGGAATTGGTGGGCAAGTATGAATAGGCTTGTAGCCCACACAGCATGAACCATCCATGGGGTAGCCTCATATAGCTGTAGGAGAAAGGAATGGATTCTGTGTGATTACATTTAAGTTCTGTGTTGTTTAGGCTGAGGCAGGTTTCACCCTCTCGTGGTTGGCATCCGTTAATCTTAAAGTACTGAGACAAGGTGGTGATGGCGGCTATGTGGAGGGTATACATGTCTAGGTTTTGTTCTAGAGATGTTTCCCCAGTCATAAATGGTTGAATATGTTGGTGTAATGGAGAAATGTCTAAGCTTAGTGTGGTTGAGGATGGCTTGAGGTCCTACTGCTACCCCCATCAAACATGTCTTGAGGATGTCTTTTACAGATCTTTCTCCTGCTAGGCAAAATTCAGTGGTATTGAGTACCTCCCTTGCAAGGTACTCCCAGATGTTTACCTTTTCCGGGAAGAGGTTTGGTTCTATGAATGCCATGACCTGGTTATTGTTGACAATATTCAATATAAACTAATTATACAATATAAGTTACATAACATGCTTACAATAGGTTTTCTTTTTTCCCCATTGAGTATACTAGTGCCCCCCCCTTTCTTTCTTTTTTTCTTTCTTTTTCTGAATTAATTTCCAAGAGGGGGAAAGGGAAAACAGTAACAATAAAAAACAACAAAAAAACTTGCAAAGGGAGGGGAGGAAGAGGGAGAGAGAAGGAAAAAAGAAAAAATGAAAAAAGTATTTTCAAAGAAAAGGTCCGTCAAAGTTCTTTGTTCTCAAAAAATGCTTCTAGAGTCCACTGGTCTGTTTCTGGGTTCTTCCTTAGTTTGATTGGAGGGATCTTTGGACTGTGATCTAGGACCACTGGCTTGACATGTGTCCGGTGGATCCAGCAGTCCTTTCCCCCAACTTTGATGGCCGTCTGTGTGGTCAGTAGGACTTGGTACGGCCCTGTCCACTTGGGTTGCAGTGGTGAGGTCCTGGTGAAGAATTTTATCCACACCCAATCTCCTGGCTCGAGGGGATGTAAGTTTTCCTCCAAGGGTAACGTCTGGGTTAGAGCGCTTTGCGTCCACAGGACCTGTAGTTTTTTATGTAGGGCTGTAAGATAAAAAGAGAGAACCATATCCCCCCTATCTAAGGTGAGGGATTGTGGGTCCAGGCCCTGTAGTGTGTCAGGTGGGCGTCCAAAAAGAATCTCAAAAGGGGAAATGCCCATATCCCATCGTGGCCTTGTTCTGATATAGAATAGGGTAATGGGCAACACTTGTGGCCATGAGAGGTGTGTCTCTTGACAGAGTTTGCCCAGTAGGGTCTTGACCTCTTGATTAGCCCTCTCTATACCATCTGATGACAAGGGGGGATATGGGCAGTGGAGGTTCTGGGTAACGCCAAGGGCTTGGAATATGTGGTCGAGTACCTGAGCTATGAAATGTTTGCCTCTATCCATATCCAAAACTCTTGGTACCCCAAATCTGGGCACAATATCCTTAAGGAGGTGTCTGGCTGTTTCTAAGGCTGTGGCATGGCAGCATGGGAAGGCTTCCACCCAGTGTGTCAATTGTTCTCTACATACAAGGGCATACCATTAGCTTTTGGTAACTGTATGTAATCCATCTGCACTCTTTCAAAAGGTCTTTGTGCTCATGGCCTACCTCCTTCATGGATGCTTTTCCTGGTTGTGCTGTTATTTGCTTGGCATGTTTGGCAGGTGCTAGCCACCCTTGCTGCCTCAGTATATATTCCAGGTGCATGCCATACCCTTCTTGTGGCATCTACTATCGCCTGGATGCCTCAGTGACCTTTTGAGTGCAGCCTTTGGCAGATTAGTCATGTGAGGTAGCGTGGGGCTATGGGTTTGCCATCTGGGACTCTCCAAAATCCCTCTCTAAATATTGCACCTAACTTCTCTTCCCACATTTGTGCTTCTCCTTCTTCTAGGAAGTCTTCATAAGGGATTTGAGGATCAGCTCTTATTGCTGGGGCTGCAATATCATAGGAGAGGGGTTCCATTTGGCTGTGTTGTCAGCATATTTATTACCTTTTGTGATTAATGAGTCATCCATTTGGTGGGCTCTACAATGTATGACTGCTATGGCTTTTGGTAATTGGATGGCTTGCAGTAGTTTCGAAACCAGTGTGGCATGAGCTATTTGATGACCAGTTGATGTTAGAAACCCCTGTTGTTTCCATAGGGTTCCTGTAGTATGGCAGATCCCAAACGCATATTTAGAATCGGTATATATATATTAGTAGACTGGTTCCTAGCGGCTTCGCAGGCTTTAGTTAAAGTGATAAGTTCTGCCGCTTGAGCACTGTGTGAGGGGGGGGGAGTGGTTTTGCCCAAATGATCCTGTGAAGAGAGACTACTGCCGCTCCCGCAACCCGTGTTCCTTCATAGATATATGGGGAGCCATCTGTAAAGAATTCAAAATCCAGATTTTGCAATGGGATGTCAGTTAAGTCGGGTTAGGTGAAGGCAGTTGTGGAGGCTATCATCTGATTGTTCCATTGGTAGTAGGGTAGCAGGGTTTAAAATGCTACACCTTTCGAATGTAATATGGTTTGAAGTGAATAATTCCGCTTCGTATTGTGCTAAACGTTGTTGTGTGAAGGCTTGGATTTGGGATTTTAGGAGGATGGCGAAAACCTCGTGGGGCACCTTTAGGGTCAGTGGCTGTCAAAGGACAAAATCTTTTGTTCGTTTCACTATTTTTACAGTAGCCGCTACTGCTCTTAAGCAGGGTAGCGTGCCTTGGGCTACCGGGTCTAATTTCACTGAATAGTATGCCACTGGTCACTGAGTGTTACCTAAGCATTGAGTCAGGACTCCTGATGCAATACTCACTTTCTCATGTATGAAGAGGGTAAATGGCTTGTTATAATCGGGGAGACCCAATGCAGGGGCTGATGCTAGCGGGGGGTTTTTTATTTTTAAGAGGTGTTGATCTAGAGATTTAGACCAAACTATTGTGTCTGGCATGTCCTTTGTGGTTAATTGTATCAAGGATTTCGCCAGTTCCCCAAATGATGGGATCCATGGACGGCAGAATCCTAGGACACCCAGAAGGGCTCTCACTTGTTGTTTAGTATGAGGGTTTTTCATTGCCAGTATGGTTTCTACTCGGCTTGGAGCCAGTTTCCTTATTCCTGGTGCGATAATATAGCCCAGGTATGTCACTTCTTGTTTCAGATATTGCAGTTTGGAGGGGGAGGCTTTATGTCCCCTCTCTGCTAAGGATTTCAGTAGGTGGAAAGTATTAGTTCTGCATGCTTGCTCACTGTTAGATGCTAGCAGCAGATCATCCACATACTGAATTAAAGTGGATTTTCTTGGCAATGTGATGGAGGATAAATCTGCCTTTAGGATTTGTGAGAATAGGGTAGGGGACTCCGTGTAGCCTTGAGGCAGCCGAGTCCAAGTATATTGTTGCTCCTCCCAGGTGAAAGCAAAAAGATATTGTGATGCTTGATCCACCGGGATACTGAAAAAAGCGGAGCACAGATCTATGATGGTGAAATGGGTAGCTGAGGCAGGCACCTCCGTGATTATTGTAGCCAGGTTAGGCACTATGGGGACTCTGGGTATCATGTAGTTGTTAATGAGCCTTAGATCGTGTACGAAGCGATAGATGGGATTCCCTTTCTCATCTACCTTGGATTTCTTTACTGGAAAGATTGGGGTATTGCAAGGGGAAGTGCATTTGCGTAAGACGCCCTGTTCTAGATATGCTTTAATCAACTTGCGTATTGGTTCGATGGCTTCTGCTTGGATTTTGTATTGGGGAATACAAGGGGGCCGTCCCTCTTTTACCTTTATTGTTACTGGGGTGGCTCCTTTCAGGAGCCCTACCTCCGTTGTGTCCCAGTCCCATAGGGAGGAGGGTAGAGGAGTTAAATCCGCATGAAGCGGTGTGCAGTGGGTGGCTAATAGGAAGGTCCTTTTTCCTGGAATATCTAGTGTGAGACCTCCTTTTCCGCACTTTATGGTTGCTCCGATTTTACAGAGGAGGTCTGTTCCAAGAAGGCAAACTGGGGATTGGAGACAGATGGTAAAGGAATGTTTCAATGAAAAGGGACCTAATTCAACTTTTATTTCTTTTGTAAATTCTACTGGGATGGTTTTTTCCCCCCACTCCCATTATGTGATCTTGAGTTCCTAGCATCACAGAGTCCCTTTGGGGAGGTTTTGTGATTAAAGAAGCCGTTGCCCCGGTGTCCACTAAGCACTCATATTCTTTCCCCCCTATTAAGAGTGAAATCATGGGTTCCCCCTCTGGGCCATTCCTTAAGGGAATTGCGAGCCCTTGAAGGGTGGCAGTAAATTCGTTATCTTCTGTCTCTAGTCATTGGGCATGATGGTCACTTTCCCTTTCCTGTTCCCAATGGGAGTTTTGCAGATAATTGCATTCGTTGGGGTGAAATGGATTATTCCGTGGCAAAGGGGCTGTAGGTGGCTCTCTATGGTAGCTGTTGCTGTGGTTGCCATAGTGGGGAGGGTTGTTCCTTTGCTTAAAGTCTCTGGGCGGTCCCTGATACCGGTAACGGGTAGTGGCTGATTACAGTACCGGCTTACGTGCCCTAATTCTCCACATTTGTAGCAATGGTGGCATTTAGAAGCTGGGCACCCCATCTTTTCACACTGTCTGCATTGTCACCAACTATAAGGAAACCGCCGTTGCTCTTGCCCTGCGTTGTTATGCATGGCAGCAAATATTTGCAATTCTTCTTGTCTTTCTGTCTTTCATCTCCTATCCCTCTCTCTCTCCCTCTCTAATTCTTTCTGTTCTTTTTCTGCCTCTTTAATTTTGTCCCTCTGGTCATAAATGAAGTGTGCAATCCTGCACAACTCCGATATCTCTAAGGCAGACTAGTTGGACACTATTTTGTGGAAATGTTACTTGATATCCTGGGTGGATTGGTCAATGAAGGCTGAGGCTAGTATCTTCTGGTCCTTCTGGCAGCTCAAGTCTAAGTGGACATGGGTTGTGGCTGCCTCTGAAAGTCGGACTCAAAAGGCGTCCAGATTCTCTTGTTCTCTCTGGGTTATTCTCTGGAATTCTGACCAATTTAATGGTTTCTTCCCAATTTCTCCCAGAGCTTCCATTAAATTTTCCTTTGCTCTGGTGTATGTACCCCAGTTAGTATTATTATTATAGTCCCAGTCAGGATGTTGTAGCAGCCAGGCGACTCGTGGCTTGCCCTGCGTTGTTGCCGGGAATCTATTACTTGGCCTGGGGCTGCTATTACTGGCCGCCTGGCAATTTATTCGGTTTTTTCAAACAATTTTAGCAATTCATCTTTAGTCAGAAAGACATGCAGCAGTTGAGCCATATCTCCCCATGATGGATTGTGACTATCTATTATGGCTTTTAGGGTTTGAATCACCGTTTTTGGATCTGCCCTGAAGGCTGGTGCATCTCTTTTCCATATTATTAGGTCTGAGGCAGAAAAAGGTGTGTGTGTTAGCACATAGTCATATTGGCCCCTTTGTCTTCCCGGTTGCTCATTAGTGGAGCCATAATCCTTGCCTCATTTGTGTCCTCAGTGGTGGCTGGTGATTTTTCTGTTACTAAATCTCTAGTTCTAGATAGTTCCGCCCAGCAATAGCAATAGGGTATGTGGCTGGGTTTTATTTTGGATCTAAGTGCTTTTAATGTTTTAAATTCAAAAGTACCATTGTCTGGCCAAATTTGTCTCCCAGTGTCATCTCTTAGTAAAGCCCATTTTTTACACAATTTCTCTGCTTTCCTTTTATTCATTCCTGCCATAACAGTCATATACCTGGCGTCCTAGGCTCCAAGTAAATCTCCCAGAGGGGTTCCTGCCACCCTCGAGCTAGCGCTTCCCATGATCCTTTAAATGTAAGGTTCACTTTGGCTTAGCTAGTGGCCCACTGTCAGTTTTCAGAGACAAAAAAACTCTGGGAAGGACTCCGATTCCCTTACAGAGTATGGGCCCCTTCCTGTAGGGAACTCCGCCAAGATTTTTGGATCCAAAAAGGGGATCCGGGAGGACCTGCTGCCCCTCACAGTGAGTACTGGTACCTCCTTATTCCTATTTACACTTCACGGGCTTCTGCGTTTCGAGATACACTGGGTGTCCCTTGGTTCCTTTTATTACCCCCTCCACTCTTAACCTGACGTTCGCTCGGCTTCTGTCCCTTTCAAACAGAAAGTTCCACGTTCAGCTTTCCCAATCCTGCCGGTCACTGCTCTTTCGAACTAGCAGCAGGTTGGGGGGCGGCTAGAGGTCGCTCGAAGAGGTGGAATCAGGCTGTCGTTCGGGTGAAGTCACACACACACACACACACACACACACACACTTACTTTTGTTCCCCTTAAATCTAGGGATTTTTTTAAATTTAAGCGGTACTTACCTGCTTTCAAGCAGCTGTTGAGCGTAAGACTCAAAAGACTCCCTTTACTACCCACACCTTCCAGAGTGGGTCCTTGGATTTTTCCCTGGACGAAGATGGTCTGTGCCGGCTGGGATGAATCTCCGGGCCCCATCTGGTGGCTGGGTTAGCTGGGAATCCCGCCTGGCTTGCCAATTGTTGTATTGGAAGAAAGCTTCCTCTGAGATTTGAATTTCCCGGCTGGGAGAACGTCACCGACACGACTCAAGAATTAGAGGCAAGCTGCATGAAAGCAAGTTTCTTTATTGTTTCAGGAGAGCGAGTCCAGCCGAAATGTGAACTAGCGTTCCTGGGTGAGCTGACACCGACATACAGTAAATGTATATTTTTATACTCTTTTCCTTTATTGAAGTTCTTTGTCTTCTTGGGGAGGTGGCATGTTTTCTTTTGTGCGTGCTAAGTTGTTAATAGTTTTAATCCTGTCTCGTGTTTGTTATTCCTTTGCCTTAAGATTCAATCAATGTGGGGCGGGGTGAATCCCGTGCCTTTAAATGTTTTTATATTGTTCAGTCCTTGCCCTGAGCTAGTGTTACTGATTAAATCTCCATCCTTCGCTCTGAGCTAATCATTTCTTCTTGTCATTGATTAAATCTCTGTTCCTCGCCCTGAGCTATTTCTTTGTGTTGTTGATTAAATCTCCATAATCACAAACGGATCCTTTATTAGTATTTTCTTCCTGCACATCCCAGATCTTTAGTATTATTTGTATTTCGTAGCTGTTTCTAATGGCCCTGGCACTCTTGTAATTATTATCAGGTGATTCTATTGAGCTGCCTACTGAGTTTCTATTTTTGTGGCTTGGGCATTTGTGAATCAATGGCTGTTTTGTTATTCTAGTGGTTTCAGTTTGGTTCCCTTTCCCTTGTGGTAACCCTGCACTGTTTCTAGTTTGGTTTTCTTACCACAACACTGCCTCAGTAGTGTTCCCTTACTACAGCATTTCTCTAGAAAACAAGTCTTCTAGTTTCAAATTTGGCAATTTTAAGATTTGTGTTCAAGTCTCAGAAGCATACTGGCAGGAAGCTGAAGTCCACACATCTTAAAATTGCCAAGTTTAGAAAACCCTGGTTCAGGTTGATATCCTCAGGGCTTTCTTTCTTCTTCTTCTTCTTGTTCTGCAGTTTGGCTCTCTTTTTGTTCTGACTGTGAAACTATAGTATTGCATGATTTGGTTTTTCTCCATATTGAGATAATACAGCCTCTTAAATGAAGATAGAATGTTTCCTATTCTCCTATTTTTCCTAACTTAAGCTTCACTTTATTTTCTTTCAATAAGAATCAGCCTCAAGAATATCTTCTTACAAAAATTATACCTCTGATTCAGTGTGTCTCTCTCCTGCACATTTTTTCCACTGTCTAAAGTTATTGGCTATTCAATACAGCATGCCTGCAGATACCTAATGCCTGCAAATACCTAATACCTAATTTGTAATAAATTACAAATAGAAATCTTTCTGGCATTTTTCATTCCCTGTTTATGAATTATGTATTTAAACATTCATGTACTGCTCTAATTTAATAGGTTTGAAAATTATGATAATTGTAACACTTCTTGGAGAAAAGTGAAACATCAACAAGAACATAGAACTGACCAAGTTATTTCTAAATCAAATATATCTGGGAAAATAAACATTCTTTAATCTGAAATTGCTAAGGACACATCTTTCTTGATATTTAAAGTGGTGTTTTTTAAAAAAATAAAGGCTCCCAAGACTTTAATTGCTTTCTTTATGGAAGTAGTTTAAAACTTCTCTGAATATCTCAGCCCTTCTAAAGAGTGTTGCCTCATATTACAATTCTGCTGTAAATAATTTACATGCTATTTCTGGCATGGTCAAAAATGCACAGAGAAAGATAGCAAAAAGACTGTCTAGTGTGTTTTCTTTTTGAAGCCCTGCTATTAAAGCATGTTCTTTGCTCAAAGTTTAACAAGCATTAACATGCTACAATTATATATGCTACAATTATATATGCTTTATATTTACAACAGCAATTTGCTTAAAATATATTTTAAAGAGATAACACATATTGTATTCTGAGCTTTTCAAAACACAGTTTTAGTGGCTTTGAAACAACTTTGTTCCTGAAATAAAACTATTATCAGATTGACCATCTGTAGTTCTGTTCCATCCGGCTTTAACTGATAATACTACATATTACCTCTAAAACAGAACCTGGGCCAGGACACCTTTATGTTTTGACAAAAGTGTTCCTGGTGACTTGGGATGTCAGGGCCCTGGCCTCAGGCTGCTGCTGCTTAATGCCAGGTCTGTTGTTAACAAGGCCCCCCTTGTTCGGGATTTAATCCTGGAAGAGAGGGCTGACCTGGCATGCATAACCGAGACCTGGCTGGGCCAGGAGGGGGGTGTTCCCCTCTCAGAGATGTGCCCAGAAGGGTTTCAGGTATTGCATCAGCCACGACTCCAGGGAAGGAGTGGAGGAGTGGCAGTTATTGTTCATGAGAGTCTCTGTCCTCGCAGGATCCCTGCCCCGGAGATTGTTGGGTGTGAGTCTCTCCTCTTGAAGTTGGACTCAGGGGTTCAGTTGGGCTTATTGTTGACATACCGACATACCAGCTGCGATATGACGGCCCTGCCTGTGCTGTTAGAGGCAGTAGCCAGGTTGGCGGTAGAGTTCCCCAGGCTTCTGGTGCTGGGGGCCTCCAACTTGCCATCACTCGGCGACGTATGTACAATGTATATAATAAATAAATAAATAAATAAATAAATAAATAAATAAATAAATAAATAAATAAATAAATAAATAAATAAATTTATTCACCCACTTCTACCACCAAAAGATCTCCAAAAATTGTCACTTAGTTGCAGTTGTTTAAGGTGAGCAAAGCATAACATTATTAAACACATGGGGCATTATATAAATTGTCACTCAATCTAATCAAAGATTAGTTTAATTCATTTTCAATTTCAATTCAATTCAATCAAATTCTTTGTCCTGATCCAGCCTACTTTTGGGGGTAGAACCATTCCTGTCTTCTACTCATATGCCACATATAACCCTCATCTTTCTGGAGGATATCAGATTGGGAAGATATAATCCAGCGGGTTGGTATGTCTGCCCTTTCAGGGGCACTGGACCGGATTGCGCCTTTGCGACCTCTCCATGGCGATGGACCCAGGAGGGCTCCCTGGTTTACCGAGGAGCTTCGGGAGATGAAACGCCAGAAGAGACGTCTAGAGCGACGCTGGAGGGCCAGTAACTCCGAATCTGACCGAACACTTTTAAGAGCCTTTATTAGGACTTATTTAGTGGCGATACGGGCGGCAAAATGTTCGCATTTTTCCGCACTTATTGCATCCGCTGATTCGCACCCAGCTGTCTTATTTAGGGTGACCCACTCTCTTCTTAATGTAGGGAGAGTGGAGGAGCCCTTGCAGGGTAGAGCTGAGGAGTTTGTACAGTTTCTGACAGATAAAGCCGCTCAGATTCGGACTGACCTGGACTCTGATTGGGCCAG
>QLTV01001462.1:49798-83866 GCA_003457575.1 Thermophis baileyi
TAATGAAATCTCATCCTTTCTATTTTCTTTGAAGAAGAATGTCATTTCTGTTTCTATTGTTTGTATGAATTCCTTGTCTTTTAATACGGATTGATTCAACATCCATCTCACTTTTTTCTTATATCCTTTCCATTTAATCCTGACTGAGTTGTGGTCTGCCCATATATTTAGTTCTATTTCTATTTCCTGTATATTGGTACTTAGTTCTGGTGTCATCCATGCCATGTCTATCTTTCACTAGGATTGATGGCTATTTGAGTAGTATGTATATTGGTTTTTCTCCTGATTTCTTTCTCTCCATATATCTTGAATGTTCATTTCCTCCACCAGTTTAAAGAAAGACTTTGGTAGAGTTTTCCTTGCCTTTTTATTTATTTTACTGCTTCTGTAATCTAGCTTTACATCTGTGATTGCATTAAAGTCTCCTATTAGACAAATGTTTTCATAGTCCAGTTCTGCAATTTTCTCCTGGAGTTTCCCATAAAAATCTTCTTGCTTGTTGATTGGTGCATATATTACTGTCAAGAGTACCTGTTTGTGGTTTATTGTTACTTCCACCATTAATATTCTCCCTTCTTTGTCTGCATATATAGGTTTGGCTTTTATTGTTTCTTTGATGTATAAGACCACTCCCCTTTTCTTTTGTTGTGCCAGTGAGAAATATAGTTTCCCAATTTTGGGGTACTCTAAAAGTTTATTATACTGTCTTTTGATGTGTACTTCTTGTAGGCAAATTATGTCTAAGTCCATTTTTTGCAGTTTTGTAAAGAGTCTTCTCTTCTTCATGGGAGAATTTAACCCATTTATGTTAATTGATAGTAGGTTTGTTTCTTCTTTCATTATGTCACTTATAAGTGGGTTTTGCCATTCTAGTTGTTCTTGTTTCTTTCTACTCCTTTGTTCTTACTCCTTCTCGTTCTGCTCGTCTCTTTTGTTCAACTTCACTTCCTTCTTGTTGCTTAGTCGTAGTTTCATCTATCATTAATTCCTCTTGTCTTCTATTTTCTCCTTCCTCTCTTTTTGTTTGTTGCTCCTGTGACTTAAAGTAATAGTCGTAGAATTCATATGCACTATCTAGAGAGTCCAGTCTGTGTCTTCTATCATTCCAGGTAACCAAAATTCCCTCTGGTATCAGCCATCTAAAGTTTACTTGGTGTTTGATCAACTGTCCTGTCAGAAATTGATATTGCTTCCGCAGGTCTCTAACTCTTCTGGGTACTTGCTTTAGAACCACAATCTCTCTTCCTTTATATTTTAGGGTTTCCTCTTCTATTTTTTTAAGAATTTCTGCTCTTATTGTTTTTTTCATGAATCTTACGTGTACCTCCCTTGGGAGTTTCTTCTTTTTAGCATAGCTAGTGTGAATTCTGAACCCTTCATCTATCTCCGCCCTCATCTCATGTGTTGTTATCTGTAATGTTTGAGCCAATAGATCTACCATCAACTCAGCTATGTTTTCTTCTTTCCCTTCCTCGATATTCTGAAACCTCAAGAAGTGTGGAAACCTTCAGCCTTTTCCATTTGCAACTGGATTACAGTTCCTTTGAGTTCTTTATTGGCCTGTGTTAATCTCTGATTCATTTCCTCCTTTTTTTCCTACTTGTTCTGAGTTTTCTTCAATTATTTTAATCTTTTCTTCATTTTTTGTTAGCATTTGTTGAAAAGTCCACAGTTTTTCATCCATACGTTGTATTTTTCCCTTGATCTCTCCCATCTCAGTCCTCATCCCACCTATTTCAGTCTTTATTTCATTATGGTTCTTGGTTATGGCCTCTTGTAGCGATTGGAACAATGTTTGCATATCTTTTTGAATTGTATTCATTTTTTCCTGCTGGATGAAGCTTTCTTTGGCTTGAAGGGCTTGACGTTGCTGATGATGGGGCAGATGATGGGACGGATGATGGTGCCAATCCAATTTTTTTTCCTAATTTAGATAGGTCTGAATTTAACATTTTGAACTTTATCAATGTATCAGCAATGTTAGATAAGGTGCCCCACTACCCTTCAAATTTCTCCCAAATTCTCCACTCCCTCTTCGTGCCCCTTTTAATATTAACCAGTAATGCTCTAAGTTTCTATGTCTTCCCCATCTGTTTCTAAGTATCCAGTGTAAGCAGTTTGTAAGTGTTAATTCCACAGGACAGCACCCAATTAAGTTTATCAGCTCAGTTCAGTTCCAAGGAACCCAAGCCTTTTGAATTGCATCAAGCTGTTCAATTGTTCAAAGTCTTCTCCCTTTGCTTGACAGGTTCCACCAGCAGGTGGCGTCCTTACTCTATTTCTCCACTTTCACCCGAATCCACTTCAAACTTTCACTTCTGCAAAGTTCGTTTTCCAGGATTACAATGTATACTATATATCAAAAAGCATCTTAAGTATCCATAAAGCTGGCAAAATATCCACAAACAAGCCACCTGGAACTCCAACCCATTAAAGATCTATTTTTACCAAGCGCTTTCTTCTCCTTCGCTCGGGTCTGTCAGCAGCTCATGTATTTAGTCACCGCCATTCTAGAGGGGTGAATAAAGACTACCTCCTCTCTTTTAGAGTCTCGTTTTCAGAAAGAAGTTGATTTCTGGGGTAAATTCCTCAACAGGAGTTGGAAATTAAGAATAGCTCACCCAGATCACACATGCTGTTTTCCACTCATCTCCTTTACTGCTCTTTCATTGGAGCTGTCACAGCCTCGGTCTGGCCAGCTTAATGGCCGTCTTTTCCCCCCCGTCAGGATGAGGAGTTTTCCGGGATCAAACAGTGAGTTTGCAGGCTCCCTGTGATTGACGAAACTTCCCCCTCTGCCTCTGCCACCTATCCAAGGTGGCTTGAGTCCAATTGAGTCCAATTGGACCTCCTGTCAAGTAGAAGAATACTGTGGCTTAACATACCCTGTGAAAGCTCACCATTCTTGCTGCGACGTCAGCTCCGCCTCCAAAATGAATACTTTTCATACTTTATTTTTCTCATAAAGTAGGCAGCACTTGGGTTTAGCCCTTGATTAAATGAGCTGACACTTGCAGCATCTATAAAGCAGACAAACAAACACGAGGGTGAAGGTTCATTCTCTGAGCTTGTGGATTGGCTTCCAAACTTTTCATTACTAGGCTAGGTAACATCTTCAGCAGAGTTTAGAGGATGTCAGTATCAGTTTTCCCCCCCTGTTTATAAGGGCTTCATGTGGTCAATACGCCTTGTGATGGTGAGGTCACATCAGGTGAGGGTCCCATCAGATCAGGGTTTTGTGATGTGTCTGATATGAGTGTATCAAGTGATGGTCTTGTGGTGGATCTTGTGATGGGTCAGGTGTGAATCACCAGTGAGAGTCTTGTGATGGGTCTTGTGATGGGTAAGTTACATCAGGTGAGGGTCATTGGGAGGTGAGGTGCTGGTGGGAGGGCTAGCATTGGTTGGTTGAGGGTTGGTGCTGTCTCTGGTTGGCTGTGTGGTTGGTTTGGACCCTGGAGGGTTCATAGGCTGGCTGTAGGTCAATGTGTCTCTTGATGGAATTGCTTGTAGCATGCCAGGCCAGGCTTCAATGAACTCACAAGAGTGGCGGGTTATAGTGTGCCTGATGATTTCTGTGTTGCTCCAATTGAACCAGTGCTGTTTGTGTCGGTGTGAGTAGAGATTAAGAATTTGGGATTGTGACTGCCAGCCAGTGTTCGTAGATCCTGTTTTTTAATTGACGTGATATTTGTCCCACGTAGAATTGGTTGCAATTGTTACAGTTGATTTTATAATTACATTGTTTCTTTCATCCTTCTGCATTTTGTCTTTGGATAATTCCTGGCAGAATGTGGCTGTGGGTTTGTGGGCTATTGCTATTCCTAGGGGTTGGAGAATTCTGGCTGTCATTTTTAATATTCTTTTTGTGTATGGTAGGGTTAGTTTTTGCGTGGTGGTTGGCTGTGTGATGTGTTGTGGTTTGGGTGCTTTGTATTGGAATATGAAGTTTTTCTGATAGTCGTTATGGAGAAAGATTTCAAGCAGCCATTTCTCTTTCACTTTTCTTAGTGTTGTGGTGATGCAGTGTATCCTGGCCCTTCTGAAAAGGATCTGGACACAGCTTCTTTTGTGTGTGGTGGGGTGGTTGCTTGTGAAGCTGAGGATCTGGTCCCTGGATTTGCAGTAAACATGGGTTTCCAGTTCTCCGTTGTCTAGTCTCCTTATGTCGATGTCGAGGACTATTGCATACAAACGAACATGTTTATCACAGGACAAATAAGCTTTATAAAAAGTAATCAATGAGTTGATATATTTAATTGGGTTTTCCCAATTAAATATAACATGATGATCCATTTAGAGAACAAACCTACATAGGTGATTGTCAATTTGCAATCACAATTGGGACCAGAATTTCTGTTGCTAAGTAGGGTGGTTGTTAAGTGAATTGCGCCCAATTATTGGTCATGGTTGTTAAGCAAATCATTGCAGTTCTTAAGTAAATGACATGGCCATTAAGGAAATCTGGCTTTCCCTATTGACTTTGCTTGTCGAAAGCTGGCTGAAAAGATCACAAATGGCGACTACTTGACCCCAGGATGCCGCAACCATCATAAATATATGCCAATTGTCAAGTGTCCAAATGTTGACCATCTGGCCATGGGGTAAGTGCAAGGCTCAATTAAGTCATTTTTTTCAATGCCATTGTAACTTGAATAGTCACTAAATGAATGGTTGTTAAATGTAGGACTACCTGTACTCACATATACAGCATACTGTCTTCACTGAAGCTAGATCTAGAGAGAATTATAAATCGCTATGGAAATCTTGAATTAAAAATACACTGTTAAAGTGCACTTCAAATCATAAGGTATTGTTTCCTTCACTAGGAGTTTCAGCTTAAGTAATCAGCATTATCATTAACTGAAGTTGTAAAAGGAAGAAATGTAGGTTAGCTAGAAATATCCATTCTCAGATGTTCTTTCTATAAAATGAGTCACAGTCTGGTTTCCATAAAAGAAGCCACTTTTATATTCATCTTGGTTTCACCAGTGCATATGAAAAATGGGCTTCTGGGTTCCATCAGAGAGCTTGTCTTTTGCAATGGGACTACAGAGAACCCTCATGGTTGGTGATCTCTCTAACCACTGTCAAGAGAGAACTCACAGTTACATCAACATGCTCTGCCTATCTGTCACCCATGTAAGTTAGGAATAGACTTCAAACTCATATTTCAAAGACTTGACTACTCTCCTAACCCTAATTACCTGATGATATAAGACTTGTAGCTTGTTTACAAAGTTTCTTTGCAATAAATCTTCCTGTAAGAGTTAATAGATTTAATTATTAGAAGACTTTTTTACAAACCTATTAATCAGCACTTTGAGTATACAGCTTTTGGTATGCTTCTAAATCAGCTGATTAAATTTCAGTGGCACTGAAAATGACTAAAAGATATTGAAAATACAGAAGGCAGGGAAATTTGGAATACTGTAATCACTTTTCAGGAATTCTTTCTTTTTACAAATCAATCGCTGGAATCTAAGATCTTGAGCTGTAATACAGAATACAAATTTTAAATAATTTTATATTCTGTTTCCTTATATGGTAGAATTATTTATTGAATGTTAAGTTTTAAGCCAACATTTGACTTCCTAAAAGTATATTTGTATATATACAAGTATACAGTATGGGTATGTGTGCTTATGCATGCTTCCAATGCTCTACTGATTTCTGTAAAAATAGTTATGATTACTGAAATAATTGAAAACTAAATAGGTTTTTTACATTCTCAGAGTAATTTATTCAAAGCCACTGAGAAAGTTTATAACAATCCATGGATTTCAGAATATTGTTTTTTGCACAAACTACAGCATATTATAATTACATTAGTTTTTTAATGGCCTTTTTATATGGCCAACTGATTAACAACCCTCTTTCTTCACTTTGTTACATGCAAAGAAAAAAGGAAATGTCTAAGTTTATCTGAGTTAATATGTACATTTAACCTAAGCCATTGTACAGAGTCTGGATGTTCTTCCATGTATATAGCTTCACAAAGCCAAATAAAAATTAAGAAACTATAAGAAATTATCAACCAATTTTTGCCTTGGGTGAATGATGTCTATGGTTATATCATGTTTTAAGCAGGCTCCTAAAGAAAACCAACCTTGACTGTTCTTTGAAAGGACAATACTGAAACTGAATCTCAATAATTTTGATCATCAAATGAGAGTCCCATTGGAAAAGACACTGATGTTAGGAAATATTGAAGACAAAAGGAGGAGGGGATGGCAGAAAATGATTAGAAAATCCATTTATGCAATGAACATGAATTTGGTCAAACTCCGGGAGATAGTGGAGGACAGGGGAGCTGGTATGCTATGGTCTATTGGGTCACAAAGAGTTGAACACGACTTAGTGACTGGACATCTTAAGAAGGTACAAGGGGATTTTTCTAAAAATAGATACTCAAGGGGATAGGAATCAGAGACCTAAGCAGGAAGCAGAAAATAAGGAAAAGAAGTAATGGGCAAGTTGGAAAGCAAGAGAGGATGCACCTTTGTTCTGGGATGTGGCCAGTGAACTAGCTACCCTTAGAATTCTATGAACCTCAAGAAGAATATGTTTATCATGGATAACCTAGGATATATTACCAAGAAGTTGATTAATAATTTAAAGCACAACTTTGTGATTTGCTCCACTACAATGACAAACTTACTGGTTTTAACAGAAAAATGAATTCATTTTCTTTTAGAGTACATTAAGAAATGGGAAATGTAAGTATTTGCTTAATATTATGACATCTACTATTTGCTTTGAGAGAGACAAGTGTGACTACAGCCTTACACCTCTAGGTCATAGCTCCAAAAGCTGCTATTGGTACTTAGGAAAAGAAGATTGGCCAACAAATAGAGTGATATATTTTTAGTTGACTTTGTCTTTTATAGAATAATTAAATAACAGTATGTTGGAGCTATAAGGCTAGCATCTTAAAGTGCTCATTTACTGATTCCTCTCCTCTTTTTTTCCTTGAGGTATAACAGTTTAACAGAGTTGGAAGGGATCTTGTAGGTCATCTAGTCCAACCCCCGCCCAAGCAGGAAACCCTACATAATTTCTGACAAATGGCAGTCCAGTCTCTTCTTGAAAGCTTCCAGTGATGAAGCTCCCACAACTTCTGAAGGCAAACTGTTCCATTGGTTGATTGTTCTGTCAGAAAATTTCTCCTTATTTCTAGGTTGAATCTCTTCAGTTTCCATCCATTATTGCTTGTCTGGCCTTTTGGTGCTTTGGAAAATAGCTTGACCCCCTCCTCTCTGTGGCAGCCCCTCAAATATTGGAACACTGCTATCATGTCTCCCTTGGTCCTTCTCTTCACTAGACTAGCCATGCAGAGTACTTGCAACCGTTCATCATATGTTTTAGCTTCCAGTCCCCTAATCATCTTGGTTGCTCTTTTCTGCACTTTTCTAGAGTCTCAACATCATTTTATAAGGTGACCAAAACTGGATGCAGTATTCTAGGTATGGTCTTACTAAGACTTTTTTGGCTGCCGCCGCACATTGTTGGCTCATATTTAATTGGCTATCCACTATGACTCCAAGATCCCTGTCACAGTTACTGCTATTAAGCCTGGTTTCACCCAGTTTATATGTGTACTTTTGGTACTTTTGATTTTTCTTGCCTAAGTGTAAGACTTTACTTTTCTCTACACTGAATTTCATTTTGTTAGATAGGGTCCAGTGTTCAAGTCTGTCAAGATCCATCTGGATCTTGAGCCTATCATCTAGGGCATGGATGACAAACTCACCATGTCACGTTGCCGTCACTTGATGTTTCACAATATTTTTCCCATTTGCAGAGCTGGGGTGGGTGTGGCCTGTGTGTGACGCATCTAGCTCGTGGGCTGCCAGTTTGACACCCCTGATCCAGGGTGTTAGCTATTCTTGCCAGCTTAGTATCATCCGCAAATTTGGTAAATTCCTCTTCTATTCCCTCTTCTAAATTGTTTATGAAGATATTGAAGAGTACTGGGCCTAAGATGGAACCTTGTGGTACCCCACTGCTTACTTCCCTCTATGTAGACGTAATACCATTAAGGACTATTCGTTAAGTACTGTTGTGGGCCGCCAACGGCCAGTGGAGCTGGCAGCAGATTCGGACAGTGAGGAGGTTGGGGAGGAAATGGGCCAGTCCTGGAGTCTGGGGAAGGCTCTGATGAGGGCGATGCATCAGAGGCAGAGAAGGGGGCAGGGCCATCTGTCAGTTATCAGCTGCCTTCAGAATCAGACATCAGTGCGGCAGAAGAACAGCTGGAGTCTGTTCCCAGTGTGCACATGTGCAGAGCTGCCAGAAGAAAAGAACAGCTAAGGAACAAGGGTCAACTTGGGAGTAAAGCCACAGGTGGACAGTGAATGGCCCCTCCCTTAGGGAATAAAAGAGGAGCAAAAGGGGAGTGGCATTTTGCAGGAGACAATTAGTTCATTTGGCCGAAGATCTGTTCCTGCATTCTTGCCAAGTTTTGTCTGTTATAGTGTGGAGTCTGAAAGATATCGGCTTGGCAGCTCTCCAAGCCTGATAAAGGTCTGTAATTGGGAAATATCTTGAAAAACTGTTGGCCAGGACTTTGCTGGAGAGGAATTCACTGTAAACTAAATAAAAGGGGTTTTATCGGGACGTGGAGTCAGCTTCGTGCCTAGGTCAGAACAAGTACGATTTGTCAGCCAGTTACAAATCCATCTGATGGTGATGCTATCTATACCACCTTTTTCTAGCTTACCAAGAAGTAGGTTGTGGTCTGCTTTATTGAATGCCTTGCTGAAGTCTAAGTATATTAGCTCCACAGTATTTCGCTGGTCTACTAATTTAGTCACTGTGTTGAAGAATGAAATAAGATTGGTTTGGCATGATCTGTTTTTAACAAACCCATGCTGACTTCTAGTTATTACTTTACTCATTTCTAGATGATGGCAGATCTGTTTTTTTATTATCTTTTCCAGTATCTTCCCAGGTATTGATGTTAAGCTGATTGGTCAGTAGTTTCGTGGGTCTGGGTTTTTTCTTCTTTTTTTGAAGATGGGAACCACATCAGCTCTTTTCCAGTCCTCTGGTAGTTCCCCTGTGCTCCAGGATTTTTGAAAGATGTGGTACAGTGGTTCTGAGATGACATCTGCCAGCTCCTTTAGAACTCTGGGATGTAATCTGTCAGGTCCCGGTGATTTGTATTCATCAAGATCAGACAGGTGTTCTCTTACCATTTCTTTTGCTTATTTTAACTTTTATTTCTAGTCTGTCTTTTACAGTTATATTTTTGGTAGGTTGGGCTATAGTTTCTTTTTGCGTGTAAACCGATGCAAAGAATGAGTTAAGCAGCTCTGCTTTCTCTCTGCTGCTTGTTACTTCCTTGCCATCATCTCTCTTTAGTGGACTAACTGTTTCCTTGATTTTTTTCATGTTATTTATATGTTGGAAGAAACTTTTTAAAATTATCTTTGACTTTTGTTGCAAGTCTTTGTTCATTCTGAGCCTTTGCTTTCCTGACATCGTCTTTCCAGATTCTGGCTATCTGCTGATATTCTGCCTTAGTTATGTGTCCCTCTTTCCATTTTTTGTACTTGTCCTTTTTGTCTTTCAATTTGTCAGAGAGATCTTTGTGCAGCCATGCTGGTTTCTTCATGGATTTCTTGTTTTTCTTTTTCAGTGGTATTGTGCTGGACTGGGCTTTTATGATCATATTTTTTCAGAGTTTCCCAAGCTTCTTGAGTTGTTTTCCCCTTTAGGATTTTCATCCAAGGGATCTTTCCCAATTTCTCTCTGAGTTTGTTAAAATCTAAAACTCTGGTATCATTATATTCTATTGCTTGTGTTTGCATTATGTTGAATTCAAGTATGACACGGTCACTCTAGAAATATGTAGAAATATGAATGGACATATTCTATGCAGATTGACTATTGACAATGTTGTTGTCTTCTTTGCTCCAATATAGTATGAAAACTGTTTACGCACAGAGCAGTGGCAGTAGGGAAAATAACAGCAACAACCAAAATAATAATCGTTGACTAACCATTAGTCCATATTGGAATACAAAATATAGAACAATAATACGACTAGGTGTAACAAACTAGCGTAAAAGGAAATGCAAATAATATTTTCATGTCACTCTACAATTTAGCCCAAACAAATCCATGTACATAGTTCCCAAGTGTAATATTTTGTTCAAATAAGGTGCCAAGAAACTTTATACTATTATAACTTTATATTACTGGGAAATTAGGAAATAGAACATTAGCAGTGTTTTAACATCAGGAGTTACAGTAAAGTTGGTAAAATAAGTGAAGCTTGTGCAAAAATGATAGGTTTGGCATGGAAAGCGAGGAAAACAAGTTGAGCTATTTAAGTAGAAGGACAGATCAAAGAGAAGGTGAGGATAAATAAGAGTAAATAGGGAAGAAGGTTATGGAAAGAGAGCCACACCAAACAAAATGAAGCCAGCCAAGAAATTAAAATTGGAAAACTTCTGAACCAAGGGGGAAGAAGTGAGAGGAAAAACAAAAGTAGAATTTGAAAAACTTATAAAACATATAGAATTTTTGGATACAATCATACTAAGATATTTGCTTGGTTCGAAGAGACCAAGCCTGAAAGAAAAGACTAGGAAGAAGAAGGGGAATTGATGAGCTTTGCAAGGCAAGATAAAAAGGAGACATTTCTTAAAGGTGAAGCACAGAGATTACTTAAAAATAATGGAGAAAGTCAAAGCTAAGGAGAAAGATTATTCTTGAGTCAGAGGCAACTTAAGGCAAAAAGGAGACAGGAGGCAAGGAGAATGAATGATAGAAAAAATACTTGTGAATAAGAAGTGAAAATGTGCAAAGTTTCTCCCTCTGCTTATGCCCTGTTAATGTGCCTACTTGTAGTTAGTGTTCAAAGAAGATGAACTGGCTATCTACTAATGTGTGAGCAGAAGAAGGAACTGAGGCTAGAAAAATTGGACAATGTAACAGCATTACAAAATGATACAAAACATTATAACATTGGAAATATTAAAGGAGATATTTGAAGAATGGAGTTCGAAATGAGTAACTACAATATCAACTCTTGCTTCTGATACACTAGACCCGTGATGGCAAACCTATGGCACGCGTGCCACAGGTGGCACGTGGAGCCATATCTGAGGGCACGTGAGGCATTGCCCTATGTCAGCTCCAGCGCGCATGTGCGCACTGGCCAGCTAATTTTCGGCCTTCCGGAGGGCGGGGGAGGCCGTTTTCGCCCTCCCCAGGCTTCAGGAAAGCCTCCGGAGCCTGTGGAAGGCGAAAAACGGACCCAACGGTAGGCCCGTTGGGCCCGTTTTTCACCATCCACAGGCTTCAGAGGCTTTCCTGAAGCCTGGGGAGAGCAAAAAATGGCCCAACGGGCCTACCGGAAGTCCAGAGGCTTCAGTGAGGCCTGCGCGCATGCACAGGGGGGCAGCGTGGCGGGTTTTGTGCGCACATGTGCAGGGGGGAGGGCATTGCATTATGGGTGTGGGCACACACGCGCGTGCTATTGCGCGTGCACCCTTTTGGCACCCGAGCAAAAAAAGGTTCGCCATCACTGGACTAGACTATGTCTAAAAGATGTTAATGAGTGAAACAAATCTGAAAAGATAGAGAAAGTGCAGAAACTACAAATGACAGGCCAAGAGAATAATTTGGAAAACAACACTTTACTAGATATACAAAAGAAACTGGCTTTTTTTTAACTTTTAAAAATTAAAAGGGAAATACAAATGAAAAACCAAGAGAATGACAGAAAAAGCAATGTTAAAGCCTTGAAAAAGCTGTGAGATTATTATTATTATTATTATTATTATTATTATTATTATTATTAATTAAATTTGTATGCCGCCCAACTCCCAAGGGAGATGGAATAGGGACAAACCTAAAAGAAATCAAATCATATAACAATATTTTGGAAACTACTTGCCCTCTGTTTATAGAAAATATAACAGTGTATTGTCAGTTGATGAGTCTCTCAGGTCATATGGCACTCAACATACTACTGAAGAACAGTTGAGGATTTTTGAGTACTAATTGTGATCACAGTGATTAGATTAAAGCTTTGCGATGTTTAATTCCTGAGGTTGCCTTACAGGAAAATAAAATCTGACACTGCAAAGATAGATTTACAAAAACAGATAGATTTAATATAAGACGCATAAATGTGGAAGACGCAACACAATGAAAACTTTTGATCACCTCCCAATGACCCTCACCTGAAGTAACCTCTCCATCACAAGACTCTCACTGGTGCCTCACACCTGATCCATCACAAGACCTACTACAAGACCCTCACTTGGCACACCCACACCTGACCTATCACAAGACCCATCACAAGATCCTGACCTGATGAGACCCTCACCTGATGTGAGATCACTATCACAAGACCTACTGACCACACAAAGCCCTTATAAACAAAACAGCACTGACATCCCCTAAATTCTGCTGAAGATGTTACCTAGTCTGATAATGAAATGTTTGGAAACCAACTCACAAGCTCGGACAACAAACCTTCACCCTCAATATTTGATTGAATTAAAGATTAAGACTGTTAGAAGTAAGCGGAAGGGAATAATTTCTGCTGATACCCAGGATTGAAAAATTGATGTTTTATGGATTTGCTTATAAAGGATGGGATATGGGATGAAGATGTTTAATCTTATGTAGGCTGAAGTTATTAAATTAATATATATTTGTGATGAATGTTGGAAGTCACTATATGATTCTTTTCTTTTTTGTCATTATACTTTTTCTTCTTTTTCATACATTTTTTGTTTTGAAAGGATCAGAGCATGTACAGAGTGTACCTAACTCAGCTTTTGATATTCCTTGCTGCTGAAAGAAGCTCCATTGTGACCTAATGTTCTATCTGCATAGATAAAGCCTCCAGGCTGCCAAGTAGCCTAGCTAAAGTAACTTGTTGTGAAATGCAAAATGTGAATTCTGCCTGTTTGCTGTAACATAATGTGAGATAGCACCCCCTAACAAAGCTCTGGGCTATATGCCAGAAAATGTATTCTTTTTCCCCTTTCTGAGGTCCATTGTTTTCAGAGCGCTGAAAAAATCATGAGGTTTGCATGAACCATGGATATGAAATAATGTTTCTATAGCAATGACGATCTATGCAAGCAATATGTGTAGACTATAAAAAGAAAAGTTTTAGTTAGCACACGCACCTGCTTTTCTCTCTGCCTTGCTGTTTAAGGTAGGAAATTAAAGGTCGGCCAGTTTTGCTTTTGATCAAAAATAAAACTGATTATCAGTTGCCTCATGTTCAGAGTTTCATTGGATTTATCAGATTCTGAGCTGCACTCAAAAATTACATATTTTCCTGGTGCCCAACGTGGGGCATCACAACTCGAGGGCAATGTTCCCTTGGGGCGACTCCCATTGAGCCCCATGAGCCATCGTCACTTGGTGGTGGTGAGTATAATTTTATTAGGGGGGAGGTGGGGAGTGTTGCATGAATGGAAGAATGAGATGGAGAAATTCCTGTTAGAGGTTTGCTCCGAGGTGAGTGTGGAGGAACGATCTGTGTTTTCGTTTTCCCATGAGGGGAATGGCCGTTGACTTCCGAAGTGACAAATGAAGTGTGTTTGTTGAATATTCTGGGGGAATTCAGGTCCCAGTCTGACATACAAGGAGGGGAAGAAGCTAGCCTCGATTCTGATGGAAAGGAACTGGGAAACTCCTTAAGGACAATGGGAAATAGGCAAGGTATAGGAATTGTTGGTCTGGCCACGTTAGGAAAAATGTGCACTCCTTTAGAATGTGTTTTTAGTAACTGGGAAGGATTGAAACCCCGGGTGACTATTAAAATAAGCTTTAGTAAAAACAAGCTTCGAACCTTTTGCAACACCATCTGGCCCACATACATTCTTGGTCCTCAATCTCTGTAATGGCCAAAAGAAGGTTCAGTGAATATAGAAGAGATTAAAGCCTTAACTGACTATCTCAATACTCAAGGAAAATTAGAGGAAGAATTATATGCAGGTTTCTTCCTTAATTTGACACTAAGACAAGATATCTTTAAACAATGTCATCTTAAACCCGCTAGACTTTTGCCATCTAAAATCTGTTCTGTTTGGAAGGGGGTGGAAGAAGAAAAATCTGTGCTGGAAGAGATTTTTTGAAGATCAACCGGAGGAAGAATTTCCACTTCCCTATAATCTAGAAACAAACAAACCTCCTGTTCCAGCAGCATTATTTCCAGTCCTTCCACCACTTCCCCCCTCTCTTCCTCAGTCCAATGAGGAAGCAACAGATACAAATAAAAAGGGAGGGGAATTGTTAAGTCCTTCTCACACTAGAAGAGGAATACTTTATGGAGGACTTGATGGGTCATTTACAGCCCCGCTGATGGCCCCTTTAAGAGAATTGCCAATGGGAAACCACCTTGTATATGTTCACATTCCGTTTACCACAAGTGACCCGTTTAATTGGCAAAGGGGAATGCCCCCATATAGAGAAGCCCCTCAATCATATGTAGAACTGGTTCAAAGGATTGTGGCAACCCACAGACCAACAGTGCCTGACCTGCATACTTTGCTTGCTGCCTTCTTGGGCCCAGAAGACAAGCGACAAGATTTGGAGGCTGCAGAAAAACATTATAAAGCCAAACAGGCAACCATTAACAATCGTCCGTTAGGATACTGGCCTCAGGTTGCAGATTTATTGTCTCCAACCTTTGAAATTAATGCCAATGAACCTATAGGCATGGAAGTTCTGAGGGAGGCTCAGGAAGCCATTATTCAGAGTCTCGAGAAAGGAGTACCAAAAACTGTAAATTTTCATCAAGTTCACCAAATTATGCAAGAGCCAAAAGAAAGCCCAACTGACTTTTTGATCTGTTTGAAAGATGGCTTTCGGCGCTTTACAGACCTAGACCCAGATGCCCCACAGAATGAAGTAATTCTGAAAATGACTTTTGTGGGACAAAGTGCCCCTGATATCAGGAAGAAACTCCAAAGATTAGATGCCCCAACTACCCACAATTTGGAACTCCTGATTCAGACAGCTTTCACAGTCTACTCCCAACGAGAGGAAAAAGAGGAAGAAAAGGAAGACAAAAAGATGAAGAAGCAGGCCACCCTTCTAGCAGTGGCATTACAGTCACAACCTAAGAGAGGATCTCCAAATCAACATTTTGGGAGTTTGAAGAAAAACCAATGTGCCCGATGCAGACAGATGGGACATTGGAAGAATGAGTGTCCACTAAATCACCAAAATCCTCAGCCCAATAGAGAATTCCAACAGCTGTTCTGACCTAGGCTTCCTGATAAATAATACCGCACATACGGAGTCCCAAAAACCTCTTTTTATTTAAACGGCTGTGAATTCTGTTGTCCAACTCAGCTGCCAGCTCCGCAAGCCGCTGGTGGACCACAACACTATCCCTCACTGCAGGGCCCTTCTCCCGGGTCTGATGATCCGGATGCGGTCGTGATGGGAATTGGTCATGGAAGGCTTTCACCAAAACCAGAGCATGTACAGAAGTCGCATCCTCCCAGGTGAAGTCCTCCAACCCATACCCTTTCCACTCAATGACGTACTGGAACCAGCCTTTCAGACACCGGGAGGCCCGAATGCTGGCGACCTCGTACTCGGGAGGTCCATCTCCATCACGTGGCGCTGTCTGGGGATGGTCAGGTTGGCAGAGCGGACAGGCTGGCCATTCTGGAACAAGGAGGGATCTATGGAACACGGGATGGACATGCATCGAGCATGGCAATGTCAGGCGGTAGGCGACCGGGTTGATGACCGCCTCAACAGGGAACAGGCCAAGGTACCGGTGATCTAGCTTCCTGACTGGCCGGTCTGACGGAAGGTGCCTGGTGGACAACCAAACTCGATCCCCCACAGCCAATGGAGGCATTGCCCGCCGAGAGTGGTCCGCGACTCATTTATAGTCCTCCTTGGCTTTTTCAAGATACTGTCGCACCAATTGATGGACAGCCTGCAACTCGGACAGAAAGTCACTCGCTGCTGGAGTCAAGTTGCGTGAGAGGAAAGAACCGAGGATGATATCCCACATTGGCTAAGAAAGGGGTCGTTTTGGGTGGAGGTGTGCTGCGAGTTGTTAAATGTGAACTCTGCGACTGCCAAATACTCCGACCAATTGTCTTGTTGCTGATTCACGAAGTAGCACAGATATTGCTCCAGGATCCCGATGACTTTCTCAGTCCCACCGTCGGTTTCTGGATGGTGCGCTGACGACAGGTAGATTTTCACATCTAAGGCCGTCATCAGCCCTTTCCAAAACTGGGCTGTAAATTGGGACCCTCTGTCCAAAATGACCCTATCAGGTAGGCCGTGTAGCCGAAAGACATGTTGGATAAACATGCAGGCAGTGGCATGAGCCATGGGTAACCCACGACATGGAATAAAATGTGCCATCTTCGTCAGCATGTCTACCACCATGAACACGGTCATGAATCCAGAAGACGGAGGCAAATCCGTCAAGAGGTCCATGGAAATGGCGGCCCAGGGTCTCTCTGGTGTCGGCAATGGCTGGAGCAGTCCTGGGGGGGGTCCCTTGGCCGACTTGGCCTGTCGGCATCGTACACAGGATGTAATGTAGGCCTGGACATTGTGGCGGAGTCAGAGCCAGGAGAAGGTCCGAGAAACAAGGTGCAATGTCTTAAAGTGCCCTGCCGCAAGATTATCATGGCACTGCGACAGGATAAGTCCCCAGAGTGGCCCTACTGGAACATAGAGCCTATCTCAGTACCTCAAGAGTTCCTCTGTAAACGTCCAGGGAGAAGCGGGCCCTACCTCTCTCTTCTGTTGCTCCACGTAAGCGTCCTGCCACTGCGCATCCCGGATCTGAGCCCGTAAGTCCACTGGTTCCTGAACCACAGAGAATGACTCGACAGGCAGAACTGTCCGGGGCGGAAGCGGGTCTTCGATGTGGGAATACTCAGGATTCTGTGAGAGTGCATCCGCTCTTTGGTTGCATCCACTGGGGATGTAGGTGACGTGGAAATTTGAATCTGGCAAAAAAGAAGGACCACCGGATCTGGCGTTGGTTCAGTTTCTGAGCGGTCTGCAGAAACTCCAGGTTTTTGTGGTCCGTCTGGACTTCAATTTGATGTCGGGCCCCCTCCAGGTGATGTCTCCAGGCCTCAAACACTGTCTTAATGGCTAGTAGCTCCTTCTCCCAAATGGTATAGTTGCGCTTGGAAGAGTTGAGCTTCTGCGAATAATATACGCAAGGGAAGAGGGTACCGCCAGACGCATGAGCCTGAAGTAACACCGCTCCAACAGCAACATCTGACGCATCCGCTTCCACCACAAACGGACGGTGGGGGTCAGGATGTTTCAAGATGGGCTCCTTCATGAAGGCCTGCTTCAAGCCTGGAATGCCTGCTGCTCAGGGGTATTCCACCAGAATGGGACTTTTTTCTGCAGGAGCCAAGTGAGGGGCGCGGTCAGGGAAGCAAATCCAGGGATAAAGGTCCGATAGTAGTTGGCGAACCCGAGGAATCGCTGGACATCCTTCACTCTCCGGGGGGGGGTGTTGCCAACTATGCAAAGACTCGACCTTGCTCGACTCCATCGCTATGCCCTCAGGAGAGATGTGATGTCCCAGGAACTCGATAGTAGACTGATAAAACTGGCACATTTCCAGTTCCGCATATAGATGGTTCTCCCGAAGCTGTTGCAGGAGATGATGTCGGTGACTCTCCCGGGAGGCCGAGTAAATCAAAATGTCGTCCAAATAGACCACGGCAAACTGGTCCAAGAGATCCCGGAAGACGTCATTCATAAAATGCTGGAAGATGGCGGGAGCATTGGTCAACCCAAATGGTATGACCATGTACTCAAAATGTCCGTACCTGGTGCCGAACGCTGTCTTCCATTCATCCCCAGCCCGGACCCGAACAAGATTGTAAGCTCTGTGCAGGTCCAACTTGGTGAACACAGTAGCCTCTCGGAGCCGTTCTAACAGTTTGGGAATCAGGGGCAGAGGATACCGGTTGCACACCATAATGGCGTTCAATTTCTGGTAATCGCAACAAAGCCGCAAGTCTCCGGTCTTCTTTTTTACGAACAGGACTGGAGCGGACAGGGGCAACGACAAGGCCGAATAAAACCCCGAGCCAGGTTTTTGTCCACAAAGTCCCATAACGCGGCCAATTCAGGGTCCGACATCGAATACAAATGCCCCACTGGGAGCGGTGCATCTGGAATTAAATCAATGGGGCAGTCGTACGGCCGGTGCGGGGGCAATTGATCCGCCTCCTGTTTGCTGAAGACATCCGCAAAGTCCGAGAGGTCAGAAGGCAACAGACACCTCAGATGGACCCAGCACCTGGCCTGCACAGACTTGGTAGGTATGGTGCACAGATTGCAGGCTCGGGAACGAGATGAAATTCTGGGACCAAAGGATGTGTGGATCATGAGTCTGGAGCCAAACTAAGCCCAAGACACAGGGAAATGCAGGCCGGAAGTAATATAGAATTGGATGGCCTCCTCATGATTACCGATGGTCAGGCGCACGGGTTGCATGGCGGCCTTAATAGGCCCAGACAGAAACACCCGACCATCAATGGTCTCCACGAGCATGGGAGGATCCACCGGACACAGAGGGATGGCAAATTTGGTGGCAAACTCCTCATCCATAAAGTTTGTGATGGCTCCACCAAGGCGTGAGCTGGAATCCCCTGTGGGCTATTGCAAAGGAAGACTTGTGCCGCCAGAATCAAATGATGGGGGGGGGTCCAGGACCCACGTCCGCTGGGCGTGATCCAGTGTTGGTGCATGCCTGACCCAGGGTCTCCCCTAGATCGGGCTCAGGGCATTTCCCGACAGAGTTGCAGGCCCAGGAGCCGATGCCCCTCGTCACTTCTTGGGGCAAGAGGCGGCCATGTGTCCAGGTTCCCCGCAATACAAACATAACTCCCCTGAGCGCCAACTGTTTTTTTCAGTCACTGACAGGCAGGGTCTGGCTGTGCCTATTTCCATGGGCTCCTCCTGTGGAACAAGGGTCTCACGCACGACTGGTACCGCCCAGGTCTCCTGAGAGGCACAGCGACTGGTACGTCTCTGCAACCTTGCATCAATCCTGAGGCACAGATGAACCAGCGTGTTGAGAGTCGGAGGAATATCCATACGGACCAACTCGTCCTGTAACTCCTCCGACAACCCATCCTGGAACGCGTCCATGAGGGCTGCCTCGTTCCAGGCCGAATCCTGGCTAAGCAGGTAGAATTCACTGATGTATTCCTGCAGGGTTTGCCGACCCTGCTTCAAAGTCTTCAGACGTCTAGTAACTGTTTGCATTTTGATGGGGTCCTCGTATATAAGACTAAGGTGTTCCTGAAACCCCCTGAAGTCATCCAACAAAGAACTATCCTGGACCAACAGGGGCGTGGCCCAGTGATCCGCAGAGCCGGAGAGCAGGCTGATCATAAACCCCACTTTACCCCGGTCAGTGGGGAAGTCTTCAGCTCTCAGGCTGATAAAAAGCTGGCATTGTCCCCAAAAAGCCGGGAACATGTCTTGTTTGCAGTCAAATTTATCTGGCCCAGCTACCGGGCATTTCCTCCGAGGAGGTAAAGCAGCATGGCCTTGGAGCTGAGCCACCTGGGCAGCCAACAGGGCTAGCTGTTGATTAAGCTGCACGCTTAATCTCGGCACGCAGCTGCTCCATCTTATTAGAGGTTTGTTTGTAGTTTGGGGCAGGAAGCAAACTGTTCTGACCTAGGCTTCCTGATAAATAATACCGCACACACAGAGTCCCAAAAACCTCTTTCACGGCTGTGAATTCTGTTCATTCCCAGACGTAATAAGTCCCAAACAAGATTAATTAGTCTGACAGAAGTCTTTCAGAAGAAGGCTGATATCACCAACCTTTATCTTTTGACACGCTGCCAAAGACCTAACTGGCAAGGAGCTTGCAAGGCCAAACAGAACATGGAGTCAGAACTGAAAATGCTGACACACGAATTGAACCAAGTTGCTTCCTGCAACGAGAACATCCGTTTGTTCCACTTTTATATCCTATGGGAGGGGCCAATCATCTCCAAGCCTTACTCCCGAGTAGTCCTTTTCCTCCATAACTGTTCTTGCCTTCTGGCAGCTCTGCGCATGCGCGCATTGGGAACAGGCTCCCCCTGTTCCTCTGCCTCGCTCATGTCAGCCTCTGGAGGCTCTGGAGTCAGCACAGACCTCCCAGATGGCCTGGGCTGGATCTCTGCCTCTGGCACCGAGCCTTCTCCAGACTCCAGACCTGGCCCATGTTCCTCCCCAGCCTGGATAATGTTGTTAAAGGATGGCCTGCATGCTTAAAAGCAGTCACAGCTACAGCTGTCCTGATTGCAGAATTGCAGAAAATTATTCTTGGAGCCCCTCTCCATGTTTTCACACCCCATGCAGTTCAGACTCTATTAGGACAAAAGCTTTCTGCTTGGGCAACATTCAATAGGATTTCCAAATATGTGAGTACTATAGTAGAGTAAGAAAATGTTCAATTATCCAGATGTCAACTTTTAAACCCTGCTACCCTTTTGCCATGGCCTGAAGAACATATACCCCATGATTGCTTAGATGTGTTAGAGTGCATCACAGGGTCCAGATATGATCTAAAGACTGAGCCATTGATGGATGGAAATCTGGCACTCTGGACAGATGGTTCTTCCTTTATGAAAGATGGAAAAAGATATACAGGATTAGCAGTAGTGATAGAAGATGGACCGTTGCTTCAGAGACGGCTCCCTTCACACATGTCTGCACAAGCATCTAAACTAATGGCTCTCATAGAAGCATGCTATTTAGCTGAAGGCCAACGAGTGACTATATATACTGATAGCCGATATGCCTTTTTAGCTGCACATACCCATGCCACCTTGTGGAAAGCTCGAGGCTATGTAGGAGCTGATGGAAAAGCTTTAAAGATGAAACCCCTTCTGGAAGATATGATGGAAGCTATCCACCTATCTAAAGCTATTGCAATTGTCCATTGCGGTGGATATCAAACTGACTCTGATCTAATCTCTAGGGGCAATAAGGCAGTGGACTATTGAGCTAAACAGGCTGCCATGGGCCCAGAGACCACAACCTGTGCAGTTGCATTAATTCCAGAAGAGCCTATTGATTACCTTCCTCCTTTGTACAATGGTAGAGACAAGTTAGAAACAGATGGCCAGTGGAAAGATGGCTGGTGGATAGTAAAAGACAAAGTACAACTGCCTAGGCAGCTAATTTGGCCAATAGTGAGGCGAGTCCACCAGGCCACTCATGCAGGTCCAAGAGTAATGAAGAGATAGAAAGGAGATACAGGATTGAGAATGTGAGAAGGTTGTGTAAGGTAGTAATGGATCAGTGTGAGATATATCAGAAGAATAACCCCATAGGAGGAGCCAAAATCCCACAAGGGATTTTGGAATATCCTGCTATCCAGGAGAAGCGTGGCAAGTTGATTTTACAGAAATGCCTAAGAAAGGAGCTAAGAACAACCTTTTGGTCTTAGTCGATATGTTCACCGGATGGCCAGAGGCCATCCCCACAAGCACCTAAACAGCTAAAGAAGTTGTTAAGATCATGATAGAAATAGTTATCCCTAGATTTGGAGTACCAAAAAGTATAGAATCTGACAGTGGTAGACATTTTACATCCCAAGTAGTTCAGGGAGTGAGTAAATACTTAGGGATTAATTGGAACCTTCAATCCAGTTACCGAGCCCAAGTTTCGGCTCTCACAGAGCGTCTTAATCGAACATTAAAGACCCATTTGCCTTGGCCACAGGTCTTGCCCATTGCTTTAACCAGAATCAGGGCATTACCTCGAGGACAGTGGAAACTGTTACCCTTTGAAATGCTATATGGTAGACCTTTCTCATCCCAGTCAATATCAAGAGATGAAGGAGAGAGAAATATAACACAATATTTTCAGAAACTGGCCCAGGTTCTGTCTCGTATTTCTCAACAGGTGCAAGAGATCTTGCCACCAGTAACAACAGCACCACCGTGTGTCCAATCTGGAGAGTGGGTTCAAGTAAAGGAACTCTTCCCGAGTGCAACTAGTGCAAAGTGGTCCAACCCTCAGCAGGTTCTTCTCAGTACACCCACGGCGGCTAAAGTTGAAGGCATCAAAGCTTGGGTCCACATTTCCAGAATAAAGAAGATTCCACCACGCCAGTGGGAGTGTCAACCCATCACCGATTTGAAGCCACATTTGCAACGAACCCCAGCTTCACCTGCAGATCTTTTTGATGACCTGGAGTCCTGACTACTTGCTGTTTGCTTTTATAGCAATTTGCTTTTCGCTTTGGATTATTGCTGCCTGATGAAATTGCTGCATTTCAAGAAGAAAGCTAGTGGTGATTAAAGCCACAGTGAACTTCACTACCCTCCTACTAGACCTAGGTGCTTGACTATTTGATGTGTCCACTGCTTCCTCCAGCTCGTGTTATTCCTTTTCTACAGGAGGCATTGCCAACTCTATTTGTTATTGAGGATTACGAACTATGGCTCCAGCTCTTTCCACCTGAAAAGGATTCTGATGATTCTGAGTCTGAGTCTGAAACTGATTTCCCTCACTCTTGAGGCAGATAGCAACTCATCTTGTCAAGAGTGTATAAAAACCACCCATACAGGAGCTAAAATAACTAAAACTCTGGTTTATCATTCAGATTACACCTGTCAGGGAATAAAATCCACCTGCACATATGACCAGATACAATATGCCACCTGTTCCAAAGGTAGCCAAGTAGTATGTCACACTCCACAGGGAGTAAAGTTCACCACTAAGGGATGGGTGTATGCATTTGTGGGGGGAAATAATCATTATACCCAACAGTTGGTTATAACCACACTATACTTGGGCAAAGCCCAGAAATGACTGTTTGTTTTGATGCTTGTAACCCTTAATTTGCTGGCTAAAACTAATACTCAAATGAGGACTGCTATTTACCAAAATAGATTGGCTCTAGATTACTTTCTAGCCAAAGAAGGACGAGTCTGTAGAAAATTTAATCTAACCAATTGCTGTATCCAGATAGATGATAATGGAAAAGCAATTGAAGAAATCACAGAACGTATGAGGAAGCTTGCCCACATTCCTGTTCAAACCTCGAATGGAATCTTAGATGCCTCCAGATGATTTGAAGGAACGTTTGGAGATTGGAAGAGAATTTTGTTCCTCATAGCTCTGGCCTTTGGAGGATTGATGATATTACCTTGTTTGATACCTGTAATAAAATCAGTTGTTACTAGCACAATTTCTGGGATAACAGTTGTGGCTTCAGGAAGACAGGACAAGCCTGCCAAGGTTCTTACTTTGACACCAGTACCCAAGCAATATTCACCATTGTTCCAGCAATAGGAAGCATCCTATTGCCTTAAAAAGAGAGGAATGAAAGGATCAGAGCATGTACAGCAGAGGTGGGTTCCTCCCGGTTCGGACCGGTTCACCCGAACCGGTAGTGACCCGCTGGTGACATCACAGTGACATCATGGATCCGGTTCAGTCGGTGCCAGTCCGTGGCCGCTGCCATCTTTTTTTTTATTTTTTTTTGAATTTTTTCCAGCACTGCGCATGTGTCGCCATCTTGTTTTCAGCTTTTTAAAATATTTTTTAAAATATTTTTTATTTTTTTTTACTTCTCAGTTGGAGCATGTACAGAGAGTACCTAACTCAACTTTTGATATTTATTGCTGTTGAGAGAAGCTCCATTATGACCTAATGCTCTATCTGCATAGATAAAGCCTCCAGGCTGCCAAGTAGTCTAGCAAAGTAACTTGTGAAATGCAAAATGTGTATTTGCTGTAACATAATGTGAGATAGCACCCCCTAACAAAGCTCTGGGCTATATGCCAGAAAATACAGAAAAATGTATTGTTTTCCCCTTTCTGAGGTCCATTGTTTTCAGAGCGCTGAGAAAATCATGAGGTTTGCATGAACCATAGATATGAAATAATGTTTCTATAGCAATGATGATCTATGCAAGCAATATGTGTAGACTATAAAAAGAAAAAAGTTTTAGTTAGCACGTGCGCCTGCTTTTCTCTCTGCCTTGCTGTTTAAGGTGGGAGATTAAAGGTCGCCCAGTTTTGCTTTTGATCAAAAATAAAATTGATTATCAGTTGCCTCGTGTTCAGAGTTTCATTGGATTTATCAGATTGAGCGGCAGAAACCTTACAGTTTCTTTCTATTGTTTTTTCTTTCTCTGTTTAGTTTTTACTATTGTAATTTATAATTTTAAAATTATTAATAAGATTATCTTAAACATAATTCAGCTTTCCTTTCCCAAGTTACTTTCTATAGGAGTGAATTTCACATAATTCTTAGCCCCAGCTGGGCTCCTTCCAGATGTTTGCATCTGATCTCTCATCAGTCTGGGTGAACACAAAGTAGAAAAAGGTGATAATGATGTCAGATGGTGCATTTTATTATCCACGCTCTTCCTCTTCAGATGTCATCTTTCTATTCCTTAATTAACCTTTTCTTTGAATGTCATCATTTTATTACATAATTATTTCCAATAGTGACTGAAATTTCAGAAAGTACATGAGCAAGCCCTAAAGGATTGCATTCCTGTAGTGTAATTTACTATTACTTTGAGCCAACACTCACAAGACTTCTAGGAAAGGGAAACCGTTTCATGATTAGAAAATGCATTGTAGATCGATGCTGCCTAAGAATTGTTATTACTGGCAATCTGGTTTGTGTAAGCCAGTTAAGCAATTACTTATCTGGTTTCTGACAACAACAAAAAGGAATAATCAAACATTTGCTTGGTCTTTGCTGGCATACAGAAGTGCCATACCTTTTCAAACAAAACTATAGTGTTCATAAAGCAAGTAATGGTATTTGTTAAATGTGATAGCAGGATAAAAGTGAAGGCTTGGGGAAAAACTGAAATTCAGGGGGGAAATCCATCTTTTCTTCTTTCTGTCTTGGTCTGCTTGTTTCATTTTTAAAAAATTGAAAAATGTTGAAAAGAGTAAAGATGTTGGAAAAATATAGTTTTTCCCTGTATACAAGTGGAAGCCATAAAATATTACTATGTCCCAAAATGTCTACTACAGACTTGTATTGCAAAAACTTTTCTCCAGAGTATCATGTTATTGATTAATTATGTGCTATCAACTTAGTGTCAGCTCTCAGCCCCACGCAGATTTTTTCCATGATAATCGTAGCCTGATTCTTAAGGACTTATAATGATGCATTCACTGTAACTGAATCCATTAATCTTGCTGTTCTTCTCCTTCCTTACATCTTCCCAAGAATTAGACTTTTACCCAGAGAATAAGATGTACACTTAATGTTTCTGCAGTATGATAATTTGGTCATTTGTACCTTGAGTTGATTTGCTTGATAATCCATATCTTTGCTTTCCTGGGAGTCCATAACAGTCTCAGGGGTTTTCACCCAGGAGCCTGGTCCTTTCCCCACTCCACAGGGAGAACAATTGTAAAACAATTGCATTCACTAGTGTTTTTGTCAGATTTGCAGTCCATTCCTCCAGCATGCCAAGGGATTTCTGGAAATGACTCACCTCGCTGGAGAAACAGATTTCAAATTTGGTGAAAATACCAGTGAATGCCACTGTTCTAGAACAGGGGTGTCAAACTCAATTTCATTGAGGGCCACATCAGGATTGTGGTTGACTTTGGGGGGCCGTGGTGGGCATAGCCGTGGTGGGCGTGGCCAGCTCCCATTGCTGCTGTGCTCGCTCTCCTTGGCCAGGTTGCTCATGGTGTGTGTGGGAGGGCAAAGTGTGTGGGTCAGAGGGAGGCTCACTCCCTCTCCTTGTGAAGAGACCCGGCTTTGTAACCAAAGCATCCTCAGTGATAGCTGAAGCCCAGATCGCTCTCTCTCTCTCTCTCTCTCTCTCTCTCTCTCTCTCTCTCTCTCTCTCTCTCTCACACACACACACACACACACACACACACACACCCCCCCCACACACACACCGACACACCACACACACACACAGTTTGGAGAGCCCCCCTCCTTTCTCTCTCTCCCCCCCTCTCTTTCCACACACACACACCTTACTTTGTCCTCCACCCCCCACTGCCTCACTTTGTGGCCACTGCACCAGTGCATTGCTCAGCCTTCTGCTAGGTTACGGTGGCAAGCAAGGAGAAGTGGTGAAGAACAAAGAAGATCGTCAGGGGGATGGAGCAAGGCCAGGGGGTGGAGCTGCCCCACCCACCCCATCTCGGCTTACCTGAGGGCCCTTCAGCCAGGCCAGCCAGGCCAAACCCTCACCTCCCCGCCCAGGGCAGCCACATCCCTTCACTAACCTGCTTTCTAGCTCCATTCTCCATCGCCGCGTACAGGGCAACTAAAGTAGTCTGTGGGACTATGGTAAAAAAAATAGTTCAGACCTTCCAACTTCTCCCCCCAAAAATAAAAGATCTTGCAAGGATTTTTTTACCGTAGTCTCATAGACTACTTTAGTTGCCCTGCACGTGGCGACAGAGAACTGGGCCTGTGTGTGCACACTCACACCGGGATGGCATGGGCTGGGTCGAAGTGATGCGGGCCGGACCCTTACAGTTTCCAGGATGGCCACCACGCAGGACGGATTCGGCCTCATTGCAGGCCAGATCTGGCCTGTGGGCCTTGAGTTTGACACCCCTATTCTAGAAGGCTCAGAATGCTGGCCTTCACCAATATTTTCCCTTCTAAATGCCATTTTATAACAGTTCTTATAATAGTTCTGCTTATAATAGTACCTCCCATAACAGTTAAATAACTACTATTAAGGGGTTAAAGAGTTGTCTATAAAGTCTAATTGATATTATTTAGTCACTGAACAGTAGCCAACTACTATTCTTACTATACCTTTCCTACTTATGAAAGTAATGCTAGTCCTTCCTTTTCACATCTTGAATAGTAAACAGTATGACCCTCTAAATGAGTATCTAATTCCTGTCAATCTCAATTTATTGATGCTTCTTATATTAAATATATCTATCTTTATAAATCTATCTTTGTGATGTCAGATTTTCTTTTCCTGTAAGGCAACCCCAGGAACTTAACATCCCAAAGGTTTAATCTAATTACTGTGATCACAATTAGTACTCAAAAGATCCTCAACTGTTCTTCAGTAGTGTGTTGAGTGCCATATGACCTGAGAGGCCCATCAATTGGTGTTATAGTTTCTATAAATAGAGGACAAGTAGGCAGTGCAACTGTGAATTCAAGAGTAAGATGCCTTTCATCTTTACTAAAGAAGAAAGGAGGTTTCAGTGCTATATTTGCTTTTAGGTTTCTCTGTTACTGATCTTTAACTAAAGATATACGTTCTTTAGGCTTAGGTCTCTAAGAACAAATAAGCCAAAAGATTAACTGCCCCCCTCCCAAAAAAGGTAAATTCAAAAACTGAATGTAATTATTGTCTAACTAAAATGGAAATTTTACGCTTAATAAAGATGCCCAACATAATAATTGCACAAGACCAAGTTGTGTTTTAAAGTATTACACTAGTAACAGGGAGACTGAACTCTAGCCCTGCCTGCAGGTGAATCCAACTGGATGATTCTGGGCTGGTGATTCTTTTTCTAGCCCTAGGAAGGAAGCAATGACATACCACATCTGAAAATCTTGCCCAGGAAACTGCCTGGAGTCAAGCATGATTTGAAGGCACCAAATAGGGCAGTGATGGTTAACCTTTTTGGCACCGAGTGCTGAAACTGGAGTGCGCGTGCGCTGGAGCACTGGAACCCGGAAGAGAGCAGCTGGCCGGTGCGCATGCGTGCAGCTGCCAGCTGCTCTTCCAGGTTCCATCGCCGCATGCGTGCTGGCCAGCTGCTCTCTTCCAGGTTCTGGCGCATGATGACCAGCTGGCCGGCGCGCATGCACGCACCAGAACCCAGAAGACAGCAGCTGGCCAGTGCGCGCATGCGCATGATGGAACCCAGACCAGATGTCCAGCGCGCATGCGCATGATGGATCCCGGAAAAGCAGCTGGTGATGGCGCGCATGCCCACAGAGAAGGCTCTGCATGCCACCTCTGGCACACATGCCATAGGTTCGCCATCACGGAAATAGTTTTTTTTTTTTTCAAATTGTATGAGTAAATTACATTACTCATATTGCATATTGCATAAAATTCTTAAGATAAAAAAGAGAAATAAAAAATGAATGGTTGACTGTTAAGCATCTGGATTTATATCTACAAATGCCAAACGCGGATACCTGCTTTATTCCAACTCCTCCTGAAGCTTTCTCACATTTTGACCTGGTTAATTATTATGTAGTCCTTTTTTCCAAATCTTGATGATTCCCAGATGTGCTACACTGCTGTTCTCATCATCTCCAAACTGCATGTCTACCGGTTTGTGGGGAATGTTCAGTAATTTGAGAGCACTGAGGTGTACTCCCACCCCCACAGACATCCCCAGCAGCATAAGTTACTGCCTCGGAGGCAGGCCCAGTGGTTCTCTAACTCAGAGCCTGAGCAGATTTATTAAAACCTGCCATCATCATTCACTGCAAATTGTGTAACTCTGCATTGTGACATATTTTGAGATAAAGCAGCTTTCTTCTCATTTAGAAGGAAGACAAGTTTAACAGTTTGGCCAAGTTGCTAAGGGCACTAAAGTAATTTGTTATCTAGTGGAAAAGATTAACAGAAGCAAAATTTCAACTTGTGAAAAAAGGCACTCATATAACAGGAATGAGGCTGTCTTCTTTTAGGAAGCTTACTTTATTCTTCCAATTATATTGTCTAGTGTAGATGTTCTATATATACCATCAACAAAGCCTTCTCTTAGTCTGTAATTACTTTCACAGATAAACAGCCAGGATAGCCTAATCTGCTAAATTGGAGCAACAAATAATAATGACCATTAATCAAGTTATTTAAAGAACCTTAGTCATAAAATAACTCATATGCTTTAACTGTTTCAGATAAAATAAAATAAAAAATTAACCATTTGAGTCTAGCCTTCATCATTCTTAAAATCAATTGTCTGAGGTAGTCACCTCATTTTCTAAAAGTACATCTGATTGTACCATACATGGATGGGTACATGTGCATGTGTACCTACACAATTTAGTCCAGGCTCCCATTCTATTCATTCAACCTGTCATGTACTGCTTACATTAAGGAAGTTCCTTACTTAGAACAGTTACACTCTGTCCTTATTGAAACCTGAAAATCTGTCTTAATGTGTGAAGTCACCCCTATCTATATGCTATCGGGGCAAGAATTCTTTTTTCATCCTTATTCAGTTACTGTCCAGCCATTTCTTCACATTCTTTCCCTCTCTAGGTGGACAGGCTCACCAAACAGCCATTTTTTCTACATAGGACATAAGTAGGATGGGGCAATTCTTATCAAATAAAGTAATCCAAGGTTCAAAGCCACAAAGAGCATTATAGGTTATAAACAGCACTATAAACAGTACCCATAAACCTAAATGTAGCTCCCCCAAATGCAGAGGTGGGCTGCTGCCAGTTCACACCAGTTCGGGCGAATCGGTAGTTAAGATTCTGTGCAGTTCGGAGAACCGGCAAATCCCACCACTGGCTAGCTCCACCCATGCTCATTTTTCGGCCTGTTTTCCGGGCCATTTTCTGGGCTGTTTTTTGGCCATTTTGGGCCATTTTTGGGCATTTTTTGAGCTGTTTTCAGGCCATTTTCGGGCCGTTTTTGGCCCGAAAATGGCCGGAAAATGGCCCAAAAAAACAATCTGAAAATGGCCAAAAAACAGGCTGAAAAACGGGCAGGGGCGGGGCCAGCCAGAGTTGGGATTAGCCCCAACCGGCTGAATCCTACCTCTGCCTTTGAGGTGAGTGGCTGGGAGGCGGGGCTGGGTGTGATGAGTGGCATCACCCACCCAGTCACATGACCAACCGGCCACGCCTACCCAGGCAGACAACTGATTGTTAAGTTATTCAAGTCCCACCACTGCCCAAATGGTTGGAATATCCTAAACCAGGATTTATTTATAAGATCATGGACATTGCATTTTGGATTGTGTGAGTAGTCTTCAAAGGCAACCACCAATAAAGAACTTTATTATCAGATCCACAACTGTGATTTCAACTTTCATGTTAATATTAATAAAAGTATGTCCAGACACTTGATAATTTTTCCCCCTTGCCAAAAGGTCCTCACAAGACATTTTGTACCAACTTGCTCTTCATCTGCAACACACAATCATTGTTTTTTTTAAAAAAAAAACTGCTTCCAAAAAGCAAAATCTACTCTCATACCTAGGTAGAACCATTAGATGGCACTATAAAACAATTTTTCATATTTGGAAATTCTTTCTCCCAAATCTTTTTGTGACTATTTCAGAGGTAGCACTAATGCTACAAGAAAGATCTGTTCTTTTGAATCAATTTAAATGGCTTAAAAGAAATGAATGGTGGCATTTATCACAGCATATTAGGAAAATGCTGTACATCAGCATGTGTCACCAAGATTAAATTTACAGTGGTGAACAAAATTTGTAACTCAGAGAAAGACTGCTAAACTCAGACAGGAAGCTCATTAAATCAACCGTGTTATCTCTTGAGAAATGAGGACAGACAGTTTTGTATATCAATTTGTTCTCTTGGAGGAAACAGAAAGAATATAAATAGCAGCATCCATAACAAGTGACAAAGATTTCAAAATCACCTCACATGGATCAAGATACCATTGTCTGAAGGATGCATCAAGACATCAGACACAAGGATCCAAGTTTTGCTGTTTGCATGATGGCATTACTGTGCATGTGTTATCATTCCTCTATCCCTATTCCTACTGATGGACTCTCATATATGTAATTATTATTAATTAATACACCTGTTGAAGAATGCTATGGGAATAAAAATTCCTCTGCTACTATAAGACAAGATTCCAAGTCATATTACATCAGGGGCTCTCAATATTCCATTTATAAACCTCTGAGTCCTCCAGAATGGGAAGGACCAAATTTGGCACCACATTTTTCAGCAGATTTAAGAAGTGAAATGAAGACTTGAATTTGATTCAATCTGGATGCTTTAAGTCTCCGGGCAATTTACAAAACTCCTATGTCTAACATTAAGTATAGAACTTTCCCATTTGTCTGGAGTACACAGCTGTGCTTGATCAAACCAAAAGGCCATCTTGTCTGAACTTTGTTCCCACAGCAGCCTTCAAATGTGCCTAGAAGCAACAAGCAAGAAATTAATGTAATTGTTTCTTCTTATTTGGATGTCAAACAAAATCCAAAGGATAAAGCGGCTAAAATGGCTAAGCATCTCCAATACTGATTGAAAGAGAAAGAGAAATTTAAAAAATTTAAATGTTGAATGTTCATATGTTCTTTCCAAGCCCTTGGAAAAATAATCTCAGTTCTTCTAAGGTGTTCAGCTAAATAGGGAATTACTTTTTTTAAAAGAACTTTTCTCTGTATTTTCATCAGTCTTTTCTCCCTCTATCTTGAATAATAAACAATGAAATCAAAATCCTAAATTATACTCTTCTTTATCCAGTCTGCCTCTTATCTGGAGCATTACTGTGAAGATGTATATATGATTAAGAGGGCTGTCCCTCCATTTTGTCTGTGATCTGCAACTATGAAAGAAGGATGAGAAATCCAGGGGTGGGTTCCTCCCGGTTTGGACCGGTTCTCCTGAACCGGTAGCGACCCTCGTGACATCACGATGATGTCACCGAACTGGTTCTGTCGGTGCCGGTCCGTGGGCGCCGCCATCTCTTTTTTTATATTTTTTTTTTATTTTTTTTTTGAATTTTTTTTTGGGGGGGGATTTTCCCCTGGGGTTTTCTTCTTCTGCACATGCGCAGAAGCCGTTTCCGACACTGTCCATCTTGTTTTGGGCTTTTTTTGGGGGGGATTTTGGCACTGCAAATGTCACCCCAAACAAGGTGCAAAGCGGCTCTCAAAGAGAATGAAGTTAATTGCCTCGCACTCATGAGACACGAGTTGCTGCAGGCTGCGAGGTTGCAGGCGCCCAGGGAGTGGGGGGGAAATGCTGCCCGACTGCTCCCTCCCTCTCGGAAGTTTTCCAGCTCGTCTGGAGAGGCAGTTTTTGTTTTAGAAAACCCCGAAAAAGCCGCAAGATCTGGAGTTACCAGTGACTGGTAAGATGCGCCTCTTGCGCAGTGGGGCACAATTTGGGGGTGCCAGGTGGGGCAGGACATTATTAACAAGTTGTATGCTAAGCACCTAAACCACAAACTTCAAGATTGGATAATCTAAGAGGGCATAATTAAAGAAGAACAAGCTGGATTCAGGGAAGGGGGATTGGGTGTGTGACGTGAAGATAAACATTGCCCCGAATCCTTTGGGCTGGAAAACCACCCACCAACCCCATCCCTTTATCCACTGGAGTTGTCCTTCTGCTTTCCCCGGTTGCTTCCCTGATTCCTGCACTACAAAAAAACCATTGAAAAATCAGAATGATTGGCCCTTTTTGCCTCCTAACAGGAAAGGAAGGGAAGGGACTGGCGAGGAGAAATACACCGAGTCAGTATGAGGAAACCTCCCAGTTTTGTCGCAGCGCTGCTGAATTTAAAAAGAGAACCCAACAGTTCCTCCCCACATGAGTTATTTGTGCCTGTGCAAAGCAAAACTTTACTGAAGGGGAAAAAAAAGCAACAGGAGGAATCAGGAAAGCAACCGGGGAAAGCAGAAGGACAACTCCAGTGGATAAAGGCATGGGGTGGGTGGGGTTTTTTTTCCAGCCCAAATGATTCGGGGCATCGTTTATTCTCAGCAGAGCCAGGGTGGGCAGGCAGGCAGGCAGTGGCACAAAGTTAGTTAGTTTATTTATTTAGCTATGCTGGCTGGAGAATTCTGGGAGTTGAAGTCCACAAGTCTTAAAGTTGCCATGGTTGGAGACCCGTTCTAGAGGTTTCTCTGTGGTAGTTTGTGCTAAGAGTAGCTCCCTACATATGTGTGTGTGTTTGTGTGGGTACTAGGTTGTATTCCTCTTCGCTCCCAAGATGGCCCGCTTCCTCCCCGTGAAGGCGAGGGGACAACAGGTGGGAGGGACTTGCGAGCCAATTTGTTCACCGATGGGCTGAGCCCCAGGGTAACCAGCAGCTACCGAGGCCGCAGCGGGGCAAAAAGGACTCAGAATGTGAATGTCTTTAGGCGAGGACGAGCGCTGCTGTGGCCACTGTCCGGGGTCGTTCCCTCCCCCCCACTGCTTAGTCCAACCTCGGGGTCATTTTAACTCTACCCATGTGGTTATTGGTCAAGAGTTTTTAAAAATGTCAATTTTTCCCTGTGGTTTTGACTGCTGGCAAAATCTACTCTGAATATTTGTTGCTGTTCTTCTGAGTCCTACTGTTGGGATTGGTGGGGAAGAGGGGAGGGGGAGCTGCAGTTCTTGCTCAATGCCTTTGGGCCAGGTTCTTTATAGCTGGATTCAGGTACAGCCAAGCACAGCCCTGCTTAAACATAGTTTAGCTGCTCCAGACGAGCCATTCTCCCCCTTGCCCTGCCCTGCCCGTACAGCTGCCTCTCGCATGCCCTGCTCCCTCGAACTCCGGGGGCAGCAGGGACAAGCCGCGGGCTCAGCTGCAGGGGAGCAGCTTCAGACAAGCCCGCGTCTCCCGGAGCCGCCACCGCCATTGAAGCCGCGACAGGTGAGAGGTGGGCACAGCGGCTGTATGTTCAGGCAGGGCGAGGGGGGGGGGAAATGGCCCCAGCCCCATTCAACCGTGCCAGCAAAGAAGCACGGAAGTTCCAGCCCATCCGCCCCACGAGTGAAGCGGGCAGCGTGAAGGAGACCGCTCAGCAGCAGCAGGTTGCATGGAGGAGGGGCGGTGGGGGACCCCCTGCCATCCCCTCACCTGCCCTCCGTGCACAAACACGAACTGCCGCCTGCCCTGAACTCCTCGCCACGCCCGCACTAATGCCCCGGCCCCGCTCAACCGTGCTTCTTTGCTGTCTCGGAGCCGAAGCCAGGAAGGCGAGAGGGGCGGCTGTGGTGGCAACGGCGCTCCAGGACAGCACATGACAGGGGACACGCCGCTGCCGGGCCACCCGCCCTCCCAGTCCCAGAGCACTTTCTTCCTTCTCCCGCCGCCGAGAAGAGAGAAAGAGAAAGAAAGAAAGAAAGAAAGAAGAAAGGAAAAGGCAAGGATGATTCTCATGTGCATACACACATGCAGGG
>QLTV01001462.1:84099-118734 GCA_003457575.1 Thermophis baileyi
AAAGAAAGAAGAAAGAAAGAAAGAAAGAAAGAAAGAAAGAAAGAAAGAAAGAAAGAAAGAAAGAAAGAAAGAAAGAAAGAAAGAAAGAAAGAAAGAAAGAAAAACTTATGACCACAATTGAACCCAAAATTTTGGTTGCTAAGCAAGAGCGTTGTTAAGTGAGTTTCACCATTTAACAAGTTGGCCACGCCCACCCAGTCACCTGACCACCAAGACACGCCCATCTGAAGCCACACCCACCTGACCTCCAAGCCACACCCACAAAACAAGCCATGCCCTCAGAATCGGTAGTAAAAAAATTTGGAACCCACCCCTGGAGAAATCAAAAGTACTCAATCTGCTATCCACATTGATCGAAGAGAAAGATAATTTCCTATAAATTGGGGAAAAGAGTTCATCTGATATTTTCTGGGAAAATGGTAATAGATTGTGCTGTTGAATGTTCTGATTACCTATATGCTTCCAGATCCAATTCATATTGCTTATTACTTTTGGAATGCATAGGGAATAGCAACATTTTTATCAAAGAAGCATGGAATATTGACATTTTTGAATATTGGTGTTGGAGAAGACCCCTGAAATACTTTGGATAGGATTTTTTTCACATGGTACAGCACTACCCAGGAATCTTCTGAAATAGAATAAAATGAATGAGCTGGAAGAAACCTTGGAGGTCTTCTAGTCTAGCCCCCTGCTCAAGCCGGACAACCTATACTATTTCAGATAAGTGACTGTCTAGATTCTTCTTAAAAACATCCAGTGATGGAGCGCCGACAATTTCTGGAGGCAAGCTGTTCCACTGGTTAATTGTCCTCACTGTTAGGAAGGTTTTCCTTAATTCCAGGTTATTTCTCTTTGATTAGTTTCCAACCATTGTTTCTTGTCCTACTCCCAGGTGCTTTGGAGAATAATTTGACCCCCTCTTCTTTGTGGCAGCCCCTCAAGTACTGGAATACTGCTATCATGTCACCCCCAATTCTTCTTTTCTTTAGACTAGCCAAACCCAAATATTCCCCCCCATCTATACATTATACCCTGTTGTGTATTAATCACTCTAGAATTCTGTGAAGTATTATAGCGCAGAATTTAGAAAATAATATATATGATTACATTGGGTATTAGCCAGTGGTGTTATATAGGTGCTAAAGGCCCCTATCAGAAATTAACCAAAGGCATTGTGATATATTCATACAGATTACATTCATATTGTAATGCAATTTGTCAAGTTACGGTGCTTTGTTTGATTCATCTGTTTATCTAATTAATCAATATTAGTTTTATGTACAGTATGTAAGATGTTTTATGGAGTGGTTGTTGATCACAATAGAGATTCTCCTTCTCCTTTTCTTCCATATTCCCTTTAGAATCAGTTTTTATTCCAAGATAGAAAACTGATATAGCAACTTGTTGCAATTGCAATACTATCCAACTTTCTCCTTAATGGAAGGATCTCATCAGCAATTTCATCATTACAACAGCATCCAAAATATCATTTGACTGTAGAATAAAATAGAATAAATACATGTAGTCCTCAGCTTATGATCACAATTGAACCCAACATTTCTGTTGCTAAGCGAAACATTTGTTAAATGAATTTTGCCCAATTTTATGACCTTGTCACAGTTGTTAAGTGAATCACTGCAGTTGTTAAGTTAGTAACATGATTGTTAAGTGAATCTGGCTTCCCCATTGACTTTGATTGTCAGAAGGTCAGAAAAAGGGATCACGTGTCTGGGAGACACTGCATCCACCATAAATATGAATCCGTTACCAAGCTTCTGAATTTTGATCATGCGGCCATGAGGATGCTGCAATGGTCATATGTGTAAAAAATGGTCATAAGTCACTTTTTTTCAGTGGTGTTACAACTTCGAATGTCACTAAATGATCTGTTGTAAGTCAAGGACTACCTGTAATGCTAAATATTTTCAGTTGGCTCATGGTTATGAAGTTAATAATCTGTATCTGGTTATTTGTAGTCAATAAAAAAGAAAAATAAGATGAAAGTATATTTAAAAGAGTTGAAAATTTAACTTGAAACCTCAGTTCTGTAAAGGCCAAATTTGATGAGAGAATGGTAGTGTTTCCAGCCCTGATGGATGTATCATGCTTAGGTTAAAATTGTTGTGACCCAGCACGGCAAGCCCCCAGGAAATGACACACACACACTGTTTGCAAAAACAAAGACTTTACCACTAATAATGCAGCTTAGTAGTAAGTTTGTTACAGGTTTTTCACCATAGTTCTTGTGGAAAATCACAGAACACTTTGGCCAGGATTCCAAATACAAAAATGCAAACAGGTCATTAAGTCCAGAATTATCCTCACTTACTGGAGTTGGCCAAGAGCCCGGACTGGGGTTATTCCAACTGAGATAACCAAAGTTCTGACATCAGCCAGGAAAATAATTGCGTCTTGCCGGCTAGCTGGCCTGCGGGCCCTAGCATCAATCAGAGGCTCCTCCTCTTCACTGGAGTCACTCAACTCCTGCTGGGGATGTGCAGAAGGCCCTGGTTGATTATCGTCCTCTGGCCCTGCGTCCTCCTCAGTCTCGGACTCAGGTGCTGGAGATACAGAATGATCTTGCCACCCCATGGTCGGTTCTTGGTCTTCTGGATCCATGAGCAGCTGCGCGGGACTCGGGCAAGCCACAACAAAAATACATGATACCAGTTGGAGAAACAGGAGGGCTTAATTTCTTCTCCAATTGATTCTTGGATGTTGTGGACTTAGCAAAGAGATGCATTAAGATTATTTGAGCCAAGTCCAATGTTATTATGCTAAATGTCAAGCCCAGTACAAGTAGTCCTTGGTTTACCACTGTTTCATTTAGTGACCATTCAAAGTTACAATGCTGAAAAAGTGACCTTATTACCAGGACTACCGGTATATGATCTTGCATTGATAGCCATTGCAACATCTCTTTGGTCATGTGATTACCATTCAGGTGCTTCACAACTGGCATTCATTTACCACCATCATAACACCTGTGGTCATGTGATCACAATTTTCAAGCTTCAAGCAAAGTCAATGTGAAAACCAGAAGTAAAATTGCAAATTGCAGTCATGTATGTCATTTAATGATCATAAGTGATTCTTTTAATGACTGCAGCAAAGTAAAATCATAAATCCAGTGCAGTCACATGGTGTCTCATTTAATGACCATGTCACTTAGTGACAGTGCCAATCTCAGTTGTGGTTGTTAAGAGAACTACCCATAAGGAACAAGTATGTCTCTCAAATAACATACAAGTCCTGCCTTGTAAAGACAAACACTACAGCTTTATAGCATTCTTTGGAAACTCCTTTTGAAAAATTAGAACTTCTCTTGAAGTTATATTTATTACACTTCCCATTTTCAGTGAATTTTCTACACAATAGTTTTAAGAGTTAAAGGCAAGTCATCTAGATGGGCTTTTCCTTATAATATTATTCTTCAATTGCAAATAAAGTTAAATTTTGTTGATTTAATATTTTACAAAAGAGTAATGGTATTCCTTACACCCACCCACCCCTTTTTATGAGTTGAGCGGGGAAATAAGATGATAGTTTTGTTTAGCATGATAATTCTTGACTTTTCCTTCTCTAAATGCATTGCTATCAGCCTATAGATTTTAGTGAATGCCAACACTGGAAGTTTTTAAGAAGAGATTGGACAACAATTTGTCTGAAATGGTATAGGGCTTCCTGCCTGAGCAGGGGGTTGGACTAGAAGACCTCCAAGGTTCTTTCCACTCTGTTATTCTGTATTATATTCTGTGGCCTGGGATGGCTACTATTCTGCAAGCACGAATCAGCAAATGAAGTGAGGAAAGAGAGCTCAGTTCTGGTTGTGCAAGGCAGCTGTGCAATCACGAGGGATGATGAGCTGATCTGGCTGCTAGCCAGGACTGTTGTAGAGAGATACAGAGACAATAGTCCCATTGATCCAGCTCGTACTGGATCAGTTGCTGGGTGATAGGGTGCTAGTCTAGAAAGAAAGAGAGAGAGAGAGAGAGAGTGAGTGAAGACAAGGAGAGGACAGAAATAGAAGAAAGAAAACTGCAAAATGGAATGCTTGGAGAGAAAAGTTGTGAATAAAGCTATATGAGTATGCAAAATAGTTGGGGGTTTCTGGTTGGGGAAGGAAAAAGTACCTGAGTGGCTTCCCTGGAAGAAGGAAAGAGCCAAAAGGCGGACATTTTCTCCCAAGACAGGAAGAAGGAATTCAGCTGCCTACAGGCAACATCTAGACAGAAAGGAGGGGATCATCTATTGTTGCTGAAACCCTGGTCTCTGGGAAGGACATGGGAGAAGATCCTGAGAATATCGGCTGACCAGATACAGGGCCACCTACAGTAAATCCAGCCCATTTCTTTCTTTCCCCCAGAATAGGAGATGACAAAGAAGGGGGGGGGCAGGAGAGCTGAAGTGGATAGCCTCTGGAAGGGAGACTTAAGAGGAAACCTAATACTGTTTGAACAATGAGATTGTGCTGTATATACCTGTTGTAAATAACTTCATTATAAAAGGTAAAAAGCATTAAAAACTCACATTTTTGCATCCTTCCAAAGCAAAATTTTACTGAAATGGAGGAGTAAACTTGAAGGATGGCATAAAGTGACATAGGTCGGTGCTCAGTGGATGCTGATAAAATTTGCCATCTTGGAGGCAACTAATCTCTATGTGAGGGACATTAGTACAAGCAAAAGAAAGAGAACCCATTCTGGTTCACAGCAGATATATGTAGAAAAATAAAGGAGACGTAGACACATGTGCACATACCTATCTGGATTTTAGCAAAGCATTTAATACAGTTCCATATAATGAGCTCATTAAAAAAAGTTGTAAGGCTAGGGCTTAACCACTGGGTGATTGATGAATAGGAAATTGGCTCAGGGATAAAATTATTTATTATTAATGGGTCACTTTCTGAACAGAGACCAGTCACAACTGGTATATTGTAAGACTCAGTCCTAGGTTCAATATGTTTATAAGTGGTAACTGGTATATTGTAAGACTCAGTCCTAGGTTCAATATGTTTATAAGTGGTATAACAGAATGATTTCTAACTAAAGTTTGTCTTTTTTCTGATGACACAAAGGTGTGTAATAAAGTTGATGTTCCTGTGGCTGTGATTTGGCATTGCTGGAAAATTAGTCAAAAACGTGTAACTGGAGTTCAATGTTTCTAAATGTTAAGATCATGCACTTAGGGAAAAAAATCCTTTGGCAGGGTACAGTATTAGTGGCCCAATGTTAGAACAGAAGAAAAGGATTTAGATGTGCTCAAAGCAGATGACTGCAAAATGAGCAAACAGTGCAGCCAGGCAGCTATGAAGGCAAACACAATTCTGGGATGCATCACTAGAGGAATCACCAGCAGGAAAAAGAAGGTGCTAATCCCATTATATAGGAATATAATCAGATCCCATTTAGAATACTGTGTCCAGTTCTGGGGACCTTAGTTTTTTAAAAAAAGAAAAGACAAAAATAGTGCAAGGTACAAGGGACAAATCGTATCAGAAGACATTGGAGGAACTAAATGTGTACAGCCTTGAGAAGAAAAGGGAAAGACTCTATCAAATATTTAAATATTTTAAGGTGTGAATAAGGTTTTAGAAGGCAGTATTTTCAATATTAAGCAAAAATGAAGAACATGGGGACATAACCTCAAACTGACAGGCAGGAAACTCAAAAGTAATGTTAGAAAATATTACTTCACAGAAAGTGTAATGGAAAATAGGAACAACTTCCAGAGGAGGTAGTGGGTCACAATCATCAGTAGCTAAGTTTAAACATGCTTGGCATAAACACATGTCCATCATCCAATTATCCATCCACACTGTGACACAGGCATAAATACTTTTTCCTACAATTTACATTAGAAAGTATTGGGATCCTGGGGTAAATCAGAGAAGAATCACAAGCAGATGAATGAATTCTACTTTATTGTAAAACTACAATACAAAGCCTTGGTCACATGGAAAAATGTTGAGCAATTTATTACATTGGTGTCAGTTCATTTGGAGAAAGTTGACAGATATCATCCACCCAAGATTGTAATCTCAAGGGTTCATTGCCTTTCAATTTATCAGGAATAAGTTTTATTTGTACCATCTAATCTATAGTTCTTCAAAAAGTGATAAATTTCAAAAACGTTCTAAATAATTCATATGTACATTCATATCATCCCATTAATACACTTAAGAATATCATATTAATTAATGAAATAATGTCCCTTTGTTCCTGTTATGCTGCCAGCATAATGAAACTGATAGCTAACCATTTAAAAATAGATTAATGTCTAATAAAAAATTTTTCTTGATTTCTTAATTTTATAATAATAACACACATATTCTTTAATATGGTATAGTATGGAGTATTCCAAATATCACAAATAAAATTCTAAGCCATTTGAGCATTTTTGTAGCGGTGGCAACTTCCAAACAACTAAAAGTGAAGGATTTGTTCCAGTTCAAGGACATAGCATGTACCGTAAGTCTTCTCTTTTCCCTTCTCCTTTCACAATCATCACTAATAAATCCTTTTTTAATGGGAAGTAAATGATTTCCCTTGTTCTGGTGATGAGGCTTCTGTAGGAAATAAAGGGGGAGGCCATTTTTAAAACTATTTTTAAATTTGAATATGAATGTGGAGTTTGTTGCTAAGAATTGACTTTTAACTGTTAAAACACTTATTGCATTTTTGACCAGCTGCTAGATGCTAATCAGAAACTACATGAACTTAAGGTATAATGACAAAATCTGTTATGGCATTAGTTGATCTAGAATTTACTCAAAATCCATAGGCTGCAAACGACTCTACATGTATGGAAATTGCCATGTACTGTATAAGCTAGTTTTGCAGCAACATAGGATCCCCCCCCCAATGGCAATTAATCCTCTTAATGAGGGTAGCTCTCTCTCTCTCTCTCTCAAAACGTCTTTCCTGCAGAGTATATTCCACTAAGTTTATAGAAATCTCCTGGATACCAAGATGACACGTACTTGAAAGAATAATATTTTTAGTCATTTTACATTTTTCTCAATGATTTTTAAAGTTAAACATTTTCTAAGGAGATTTAAAATCATCATGGACATGTAGACTTCAACTTATGACCATAATGGAGGCTGCTCATTATGATGACAAGTTGTGGTGGTTGTTAAATGAGGCACCATGTCAAGGGGCCTGCTGGGATACAAAGGTGAAGTGGTGCCACTTATGTTCTATAGATCTACAGAGTTCTGGAGATCTCCAGAAGATAGGTGAGTGATCGGTGAAGGAGGAGTGTGTGGGATCTGGTGGGATGAGAAAGCAGGCCCAAAGCCTGTGAGGACCCCAAAGAGTGGAAAGCAGAGCACAGAGTGCGTTGGGAGAGGAGGGAGGCCTTGGGAGGCCTGGGGTAGGAAGGTTTGGGCCTAGGCTAAGCGTCCCAGGGCCTCCCCCGCCAATGAGGCACTCATGCTCTACAAGCCACTCAGTCATTTAGCTTTCAGATCTGGAAGCTAAATGACTGAATTATTATTATTATTTATTATTTATTAAATTTGTATGCCGCCCAACTCCCAAGGGACTCTGGGCGGCTCACAACAATATAAAAAAACCATTAAAAGAAAACATAATAATGAATGGGTTGTTAACTAGAGCACCACCAAAAAGAAGTAGGTGCTCTAGCCCATAACTCACTCAAGCAAATGAAGGGAACACAAAGTTATTCAGTATTAACACAATCCTTTCATAATCTCCCAGATTATGAGTCATTTGGGAGTGTTGAAGCACTTCCAGTTTGAAAGGATTGAATGGTGACATCAGTATTGCCCAGAGGATCCTCAGTTGAAGGCTCCTTTCATATTCCCCATCTGCCAGATGTTTATCCTACAGATGATAATCCCTTACAACAAATAGTCAAACTCCATTGGCTTTCCTTGTATAAATCCTGATTCTATTCAATAGTTGCCCCATCTATAACTTGCTATTCCTACTTACAAGTGGCATGTCCATAGTAGCCCTGAGTATGGTCAACCTTCAGCTCTTTTTGATTTCCATGAATTAGAGAACACGTTTTAAATATTTGGGCATAGTATTTCAGGCCTCTAGGAAATTAACAATCCCCATTAAATTACACTACTTCTACTGCCCAAAACAGCACAGAAGCAATAATTAAATTTCACACAAAACAGGGTAAATTGCATCCAGCAGCAATTAAACTGTTTACGGCTAAAATAGTTGCCCGACTATTATATGAGTTATAACTTGGTCCATACACAAACCCGAGGGCTTATGAAGTCATCTAATCAATTTTCCTTAGCCCCAAATACTCTGTTGATGTAGTTCTGAGGTTGAAGCTAACGTGCCAAGTATTAAGACTCAGGCCTGGACTAAGGCTCTAATCTCAGGATTCAGAATCATGTTGACTCTACAGGACTGATGCCTCTTCTGTTGTCAGACAACTATCAATCTCACTGGCACCATAGCTGTATATAACTGCAGGCTTGGCCTGTCCCTGAATCTTTAATTACCCTGAAGAAGGCCAAATCAATATAGTAGTAAAAGAAAAAGTTAAGGATATTAACTGCCAACATTATATCACCAGTGTTCCTGAATTCTATCATTAAATATTAGATAGCTCTAAACTAGATAGCTGTAATGCAGCTATCACTCTAATGCTAAGTAAATACTGTATAAAGGGGCCTTTTCCAGAGCTTACTTTAATGCCATTCCACCTGCACTGCTGGTGAGAATATTTTCTAGGATTCCTTATTTGAAAACACTTTGCTTTTGTGGGTACCGGGAGGCAGAACTCTTGCTCATGTACTCATGAGCAAGAGTGTGTCATTTTTCATCAAGGCCAAGATGTGCTCTGATTTCCCCAATCATTTCTAAATTTAAGAATGATATTGATAAATGCATACTTTTTAAGAAATTGTAACTCCACACTCATATACCAGTTGGCCAAATAGTTTCATCAAGTCATACAACTGCAAAAACTTTTAATTAGCTATGTTGTTTTATTGTCTTTTTCCCTGATAACAAATTGTTGTATTAAAGATATACTCCAATTCTTTATTCGAGAGTTCTTACAAATAACGAGTATCTATTTTAACTTTAGTTGTTTAAAAAGGACAGATCAATGTTTATCCAAGGAATGAACCACTATTGAAAATAATTTGGGAGTTTTTGATGTTTATAATATATAGGGTTAAACTATGGAATCAAGACATGATTAATTGAATGCATTGTATTTTTTAAATTAGGGGCAATCTGAGTACTTCTTACAGTAATTCAATTAGTATAAAAACTTGTTTAAACCAATTGTGTGTGACCTTCCTTTTTTCTCCCACCTTAAAAAAAACCAATCTCTACCCTACAATTTTAAATCTGGGAATTTAGCAGATCTCATTTATTTTCCTCATAAATGCAGTAGGATATTTATTCAGTTTAGCCAAATATTTATATCAATTGTGACTGAGATAAACAATTTGATAAATATATACACAAATAAAGGTTTCCTTACAATAGTTATCACTACAGTTCCAATTTTTCTGAATAAATGTCAAGTAGTAATTTAATATTGTGATATACTTGTTACACTGTTATACAATCAGATTGTGTAGAATGGGAAGGAATATCATCTGCAATTTTTATAATGTCAATATTTTTCAGCAACATACAACACGGAAATTGAATAATAACTTTCATATACATACACTATAAAATGAGTTATTTAAGACTTAATAAAACAGGTCAGAAAACATTGAACAAGCATCATTAAAAAAAACTCCAAATCAAAAGGAGCAGAAAACTATCACCAACATAGGTCTAAACTGTTCAAGTGATAATCATCAAAGAGTTTTATCTGTTTTCATAGATTTCATGCCTTATTATTATTAGTTGCACAGTCAGCCAAATACTTAGACTGGATTTGGCATTTTTATGCACCCATCAAGTCTTTCCCAAGGATCTCTGATAGGCAGATGTTGTTTAATAATATTAGAGGTATTGTCACAGGATGTAAGCTGTTCCAAGTAAAGTTGCTTTTTGCAAATGACATATGATAATTTGTCAATGCAGATGGTGTTCAAGTGCACTCTAGATGTTTTGGAATTGCATCCATGATCAATATTAATATTGATTTTATCTTTGCTTTCTTTTGCCACATCCCTTCTGCTTCTATTTGCAGATTTCTTATTTTATGTTTTTCTCCAGTTCTTTTTCTTCTCTTCTGCTTTCTCCAGGTACTGTAATGTCCACTATCAGGTTTCTTAAAAATCGTTTTCATTAGCAATTGTTAAGCTTGAGGTGGCACTGTAGCTTTTTCATTTCCTTTTACTTTGCCTATTTTGTGGACCTTGCAGTTCTTGCTTGTAGATCAGATTGCAGAAACCTCCAGAGTCAAAAGGACCAAGAATATTTTGGCTCAGAGAAGGCCACTCAATCATTGACCACGCTTTAACCCTCTAACATCTAGTTGAAAAATACTTCTCTAAAGCATGCTCTAAAACATTCATTGATTTAAATTTGCTTTTGATATCATCTCCAGATGCAAATTATGAGACAAATAGAATACTTTGTCAATTGATAAAAGATTACTTATTCTTATATACAAGAAAACTCCTGGATGAAAGTGATGAATGAAAGTGATGAAAGCCCAAAGACACTGCACCAAACAAATTTCTGTTAAGGGGGGAGTGAAGACAAAGTGTATTCTAGCTTCCTTTATTTTTAATACTCTATTATCAACAAACTGAATAGGTCATGTTTTCATTTGTCAACATTGGGGAATAGACACATGTGTATTCTTCAATAGACAAATGATGCTGTACTACTTTGATGCCATGGTTAGAATGCAATATTGCAAGCTGACTCTGCCACTGCAGGAGTTCAATCGTCTCCGGCTCAAGGTTGACTCAGCCTTCCATACTTCCAAGGTTGGTAAAATGAGGAACCAGATTGCTGGGGGCAATATGCTGACAATGTAAACTGCTTAGAGCAGGGGTGTCAAACTCACGTCGTCACTGCGGCAGCACATGATGTATCGGGACTTTCCCCCCCTTCACTAAACCGGGCGTGGCGTGGCCAGTGTGTGATGCATCCGGCCTGGGGGCCGGGAGTTTGACAGCCCTGGCTTAGAGAGTGCTGTAAAGCGCTATGAAGTGGTATATAAGCCTAAGTGCTATTGTTATTGCTTTCTCAAACACAGATTGGCCTGAAATAGTTGTTTCAATATACTAGCTGAACACTGCCAAGAGGAATGCCTAGAAATTAAACCAAAATCATAGTTTTTGCTAAGCACCCTAAGATGACTGGTCTGGGGACTAAATAATATCTAATCGAGCAAGTCAAAATCTTTATATATCTGATCTATTTTTCTCGAGCTATGGGCACCCATAAATCTCTTACAGATCATGCCTTCCTTTGGAAACAGTTTACGTTTTTGAAAATCATCTTTCAAGCATCTCATTGCCTTCTGAGCATGGTCTTTTGTCTTGAAACTGGCCTACTTAAAACTGAAACTTCTGCCTGGATTTTCATCTTCTCCTACTGGATTAAGCTTTCTTTTTTTCCAGTTGGCTTGGCCCTTTAATTATGATTGAAGCTTGCAGTCTTCCTGAAGCCAGCCAATACATGCTAAATTATACATTTATGACTTTTCATGGCCAGCCATTACCTTCATGGGTTATTAATGTGCACTAGGTGATTAAACAAGATGCCATTGATTTAGTGCTGCAAGTAGACTACCCACTCTATCCAGAAACATCTTCTTAAGTTCCTTTGTACACTTTCACCAATCAGCTATGCATTTCAGTCACATAATGATCCCAAAATTCAGGAGTGCCTTCTCTTTAGCTAGTTTCAATGTCCTTCCAATATCTGTCACCAAAGGAAGACACTAAAAAAATACCTTTCAAATAGACAGTATGTCCATGCAGTGGAGGAATAATTGAATTGATGAAACATTACTCTATATTGCCCTCACTATGCAGATGCTCGCCAGAAATTATTTCCATTCTTTACTAAACATTCTGGTCATTCTGATTTGTTTTATCTCAATATGTTATTAACGTATCAATCTGATTTTATTTCCTTGACCACAGCCAAGTACTGTTCTATAGCCTGCATAATACTCCATAGTATTAATTTTAATCTTTTTCAGTTATTTTAGACATAGTTTCCTTTTTATCTTAATTAATTGTGACTTGTGTTTTATTTGCTGGCCCATGACTGTATAGATTGATCTGATTTATAAGCCACTAAATCTCTTAATTCACTCCGTGCTAATAGTGTTGGTATTTGACTACATACTTTAAAATAACTTTTTACTTTTCTTTTTCTCATTTTTAATTAAAATTATTTTTACATTCTAACATTGATGCTTTTGTTTTTACCTCCTCAAAAGGAGTTGCTGTTCTTTGGCCATTTGATTCAAAGTTACTAAGGCCATGTGATTATTCTACAGGATGGGTTTTCCTTCATCATTACATTTTTCCAGTTTATGGTTCAAGGTGTAGGAAAATCACCTCTGTTATTAGCTTGTGTTAAGGAGGAGACCACCAATCAAAGCATTTCCTTCCTTCAGGAAGAAAAGCAGGAAAGTATTATGTTAGCTATAATATAGACTTGCCCCTAGTTTTTGAAATAAACATTCAAGATGAAATCTTAAGTACAAATGTTTTATTGACATTGTAATAAACATTTTATCCCTCATTACAAAAGAACTAAATAGTTTTGAAAGCCTCTGAACACCACACTATGACTGTTTAGGCTGATCTAAGGCTCCAAGAACACTAGATTATGAATGCAAATTTATCAAATGAAGACCACTAAGATCTTCTACATTTAATGCTATTCCTACTATATGTAAATGTATTTACACATTAATCTTTTTTTTAAAAAAAATACACTTATAAAAGAAAAAGAAAATACCACCCCAACACACATTCTATCTTACACATCTGCAGATTGACAAGATAACTTTCCCCCCAAAGATATTCAAACCCTACATAGATAATGACATATGAATGCCCAAGAGTCACAGGACAGTATTCAGACAGTCTTCTTAAGAGCAGTAAAGCTATTATGGAAAGCAAAGCTTTACAGTTAAAGTTTGGCACTATTTTTTGGTCCCCCAACTTTTTAAACAACAACAACAGATTAATTAAGAATAAGGCACATCTATTAGAGGAAGAGAAACACAGCTTTAAAAAAAAATGAAAAGAGGACATCCAAAAAACAAATAACCAAAGCAAGAAACCAGCATTTTTAAACATAGTACCATATCACAATTTCCTTTTAGTAAGAATAAAAGTACACATTGCTGTCTTGATATTTAAGTGCATAGTTTTAGGTTCCATTCCATTCTGGAAAGTTCTTTTCTATCTGTATTTCCTTAAAACTCTCAATGATCTCTCAGACTTATTTCTTCAGTGCTTCTCTAGATTGACAAGTTAGGCATATCCAAACATATCTTTTATTAATTAAAGTATACCTACTTGTATGTAAGTGACAATATTATATCAGATAATAAAGGAAAACAATTCATTAAAAAAACCTAAACTACTGTATCCAGCAATATTTCATTTGATTTCAGAAACTCAACACTCAGTTTCTGATGACAGAAATTAAATGGATATAGCAACTTTCCCAAATCTGATTCTTTCTAGGTATTTTTAAATATAGTCTCAGTCATTTAGACAAGGATACTATACTTAGATACATTCGAAGGGCACAAAGTTTGGAAAGATAGATTTCTAATAATGTTTACATTATTTAGTTAAAGTTTCTGCTATTAAAATTCCTACCAAATTCACAAATGGAATCCACTTTTATAACTGGCTGAGCTAGTAATGGTTATTATTTAGGCTACGGTGTCAAACTCGTGGCATCATGTTGCCATCACGTGACGTTTCGTGACATTTTTCCCTTCATGGAGCTGGGGTGGGCCTGGCCTGCGCATGACGCATCCGGCCCGTGGGCCGCCAGACACCCCGATTTAGGCAAACTGCATATACTGTACCACTAAGATGCATGCATAGCACTAGGTGATGCATAACATGAGGTATATAACTAATTATTTCTGCTTTAGATGTGTAATCTAAACCATTCTGAAGAATTAGGTCACACAGAAATTATGCATATAATACATTAACACTGTTTCTTACAATCAACCTAAGTTCTAATGGACTTAGGAATCTTGTGAAATAGTCTCAAATTTAATATTTTAACAAGCATTTGGGGAGTTAAAATTCTCATGACTATTGAGTCTTAGCTGGTGCAGCAGATTTGCAGTAAGCTCCCACTACTCACTAACGAAAACCCTTCACCTTAATATTTCCCAAGCTCAGCTTATAGGAATTGAAATAATGGCTACTCTGTGAAGAGCTTCAATTAAGGAAACATAAAGCAAAACATCAGCAATTATCAAGCAGCACTGAGAAGCTTATACCTTGTCTCATCTCAACAGATATGCAAGAAAACATAATGTGTCTTAGATATGTATTTTACAAAATTGAATTATTGGAATGATGATAATTCAAAAAGTTGTCCTTTCTTTTGTTGTCAGTGTAATTTAATAAGCAATATTTTAATGGAAATGAAAGCATAACAATAAATACATCTCTCTTTTATATGGATGTTATAAAAGAACATTTGAATGGTAGGAAAAGTAGCTTCTTCAGTCACTTAGATTAGTTGCTTTTTCAGTAAACAAGTGTTACTCTGCACAAGAGCTGCAATGGGTAAATTACAATTTTCACATTAATTTTATATTGTTCTGCACCTATTGTTAAACCCAGAAAGATATGCAATATTATTTATTTTGTATTGGGACTCAGACTTAATTATTCAGTCTCACTGATTTCAATGTCTATTTTAAGTAAGACCCAGTTTGGACCCAATACACAATAAATAATAAAAATAAATAGAAATATTTACCAGAGGGATACCCACAATCAAGCAGAAAATGTATCCACCAGTTATCAGCCAAAATTGTCATCACAATTTGGGGTATCCATGTGGTTAAGTGTTTTTTAAAGTTACAGGCTATCTGTGGAGTCAGAAAAAAATATTTTGATTAGTATAATGGAGTGGTTAGAATTCAACTGTCCAGGCCTCACTGGAAATGAATTATATAAAAACATCCCAAATATCTCATTTGACAGGACTCAATCAAAGGATTCAAGTACAGTTCAGTAATATTTCCTGAGTCCTACCCATAAGAAATTGGATGCAGAAAACATGGTATTATAATTCTGACACAGTTGATTAACTAAGAAGTTATACAGCGGTTTAGCAAAGTCTACCACTTCAACAGCACAGTCTCAGTCCAACAGCAATAGAAGTTTTTGGGAAATATGGAACAATAAAGTCTTCATTAAAACTCCTGAGTTGTGAAACAATCTCCATAACTGAGTTTTCAATCATTTTATTATTTGCCTGGAACACTGGGAAGCAATTTTTGCTGCCATAAAGTATATACACATTAGAGTCATAATACCAAATAAATGAATCTTACTATGATTAGTTTATTCTGGAATGTGTAGTAACATTAAAAAAATAACTAAAATAGCAGTTGAGAAATGCGGAGATGAGATAAATAAATAAACTGCAAATGCCAAGTAACTCAAGAAACTGGATTATCTGGAACAATAAAAGTATAACAAGAGATATCAAAATATGATAAACTATATGCCAAATCTCAAAGAATGAGTAACATTTTAAAAGTATTTTAGATACACATATTCATTAATGTAAATCAGTGCAAGCACTATCAATTCTGGCCTTACTATATTAATGTTTGAACAGTGAATGTACTGGAAAATTGCCTATTCTCTTTAAACACACAGACACAGCAACTATGCCATTGTTTTGCTATTGCCTTCCTTTGATCAGACTGTTTGCTTTTGGTATATTAAATACTATATGTATCAATGTATTATACAGTACATTCGTATTATCAGACTTTATATTTTCAGACTGGCATTTGCCAGTAGTTTGCTGAAAAACTAAATGTGGATCAGGAAACAAGAATAATCAGTGTTAACTCTTCCTATGCCTCCAAGAATGGAGTTCTATCAGCGGTTTCAATTATGAGACACTTATAGCACCATTACATTATTCTGAAGCTCTGGTTAATGTTCAAATTGTAAATTGACAGTGATTAAAAGGAACAAAAAGTTTTGAAAGACACTGAATCCTTAGAAGTATGTAAACCACATGGCAAGAATGTTAACTAATCTTTCCTTAAAAGTGCATATTTTATTTAAATTTAAGTCTCAGTAAGGAGATTTGTAATAGAGGTGAACAGTAACATGTTTATCCTAATAGATGCATCACAACGTATATAAAAAAGTGAGGCTTATTGTTATATCCCACTGGCTAAAAAGCTAACTTAATTTTTGACAAAAGCAGGATATCTAATACTTAACTCTCCCCTTTCCCCATTTTAATAATTTTATTGGAATAAATTTCAGGTTTAATTTTTGCTATTTTCTCAACCTAGACCAGTGGTTCTCAACCTTCCTAATGCCGCGATCCCCGCCCTGCCGCCGCGACCCCCTCCCCGCACGTGATGTTATGTGCAGAGGGTAAAAGAACCCAAATGGCGGCATCCGGGCAGGTGGGCGAAGTCTCCCGCTTCCGTCGCTATCAGCTGTCCGGCAACCTGCAGGCACACCCAAACCGGGAGCATTTCACCCCTGTTGATGGTGGCACCAAGATGGCGGGCTAGCGTGCGCGGTGACCCCTGTGAAAGGGTCGTTCGACCCCCAAAGGGGTCGCAACCCACAGGTTGAGAACCACTGACCTAGACCAATGATTTCTACCTTGAGTTCTAGACAACTTTAGAGTTTCTTGGAAGCTTATTAATAAAGTGTGAGAATAAGTAACAGTAATAATTCTCAGAATGGCACTTTGTTCATTGCCTTTGATCTTTTCCCTGTAATATAACCCACTATAATCTTAATCATGCTGTTAGTTTACACATGACAATGATGAAATCCAACGGAGCAAGCCAACTTTTTGCATAAAAATTCTGCAGCAGGCAAATGATATAGAAAAGGGATTTTTTCCTCAAAAATAAAAAGTTTAAAAACCACAGATATAGAGCAAAAGAAATAACCACTAACAGTATTAATTTTCTCCTCCCATGCCATAAATTAGTTTACTTTGCTTTCAACAATTCTCATCAATGAAGTTTATAGTGAGGTGGATAGAATTTCAAACTTCCCCTCAGAAATGTGCCTTAGAAACTGGTTACATACAGTAAGAGTTCTGGCCATAAACATTCAACACTGTGTTTTCTTTTGAGTATCAATAAATTGTAATATCAGATCATCCTCCAAAATAAGCTGACATGCACATTACACTTTTACACTGGTTTACAATTACAAAAATAAAGTCATATAAAAAAATAATTAATAATTAAAAAAGGGGGGATGGCATGTGTAACAATACTGATTCAAAGCTGAAACGGAAGACAGTTTCTCTCTAGAACACTTTAGGGTTTTTCAGAGTTCTAATTCCATAAAAGGAATATACTTGAAACACATCTCATTTGTTGAGATGAGACTGTTAAAGTATTTAAGACAACTAATAAAAAAAATCACATTTTAAAAATTCTCATACCCTAAGATTTTTAGGTCTATTGCATAACAGCAAGAAACTTGCTTTCTTCTGCAAGTGAGGTCAACAAAGAATTCATGTCCCCAATAGCCATATTGGTTGTACTTATAGGCATAACTGGGAATGTAAGAGATGCTTGGGGAGTGGTAAGACGGGAAGAATTGCGAGATAGATTCTGAATGATACTGGGATTCAGGGCTCCTGAAATTAAGCTGGCATGATCACCATCATCTATAATAGCATCAAAATCAATTTGCACACTTTCAAGGCTGCTTGTGTCAATGCTGTCAACTGTGCTTGTCACTTGGTTGACCCCTGGGGAGAGAAGCTCTGATGTACTTTCAATAGCTACCTCTTGTATTAGGTAATTAGCTTCTGAAAGGGAAAAAACTTCTGCTTTCAGAGCTTGCTGATTAAACCCTGTGGTTTGGTCATACAACTGACCAGAATAATTCTGCACATTGGAGCAGAATTGTTGTAACTGACCTTGAGATTCTACCTTGATACCAGTGACCCTTTGTGGTTGGTTTGGATCCATTAGAAGTCCAGGTTGCCTCACCATGTTATTCCTTAAAGTGTTTTGCCATCTGTCTCCATAGTGGTTGTAATAGGGTTGGTAGGTTTTAGCAAGAACTGATGGATGGGTCCCATTCTGAGACAGCAGTTCTTGACAGCTAGGTTGTGAGGGAACTATAATTTGCTTTATCATTTTATTGGAAGGTCTTGCTTCTTGGCAATGGCTCACTTCATCTTCTGACTGATTAGAAAGGTATTCCTCAAAAACTATATTTCTGCTCTGCATCTTGTTAATTGCATTGGCAGACTGCTCATCTGGCATCACATGATAGCCAAAATTTTGCTGGCTTCCACTAGTTAGCATGAAATGGCTTCTCAGCTTTTCAGCTTGATTCATCACATCACAGACATTGTCCACAGGTTGTTTGCCAAATTTATTACTATATAGCTGTGATTTATTTGAGTGTACGTGGTAAGAACTTGTGTCACTGTTGTTCATGATTACATTCTGCTCCATACTGCAAGAGACATTGTTGTCTGCAAGATGCTGATAGCCATTTTGTTGGGTAGTACCATTTCTCTCCAGTGCCTGCTGCAGCTGCTGTTGGATAACCAAGTTATTATAGGGGCCTATAATAGTTTGCTGTATTAAGGACTGTGGTCTACATTTTAATTTTAATAGAGATAGATCAGAACTTCCTGAGCTTACTTCATTCCACTGAATTGGTAGGTCATTTTTCTGAGAATTGCTTATTGGAGGAGATTGATCAAAGTTATTGTTTTCCATTGCTGGATTGTGATGTTCTTTGTTGTTGTCTAGTTCATCATTTGGCGATTGGTTGTACAAACCTTGATTCTGAGAATTCAAATACTGGACCACATCATCTGGTAACAGATCTTCATCATCCAGACAACCATCTGCTTCTGTGGTAGTAGCTTCCATAGCCACATTCTCAGAAATACTTGGAGGGCAAGGGGAACATAAATTCCGGAACAAACCAACATCTGGGCGTGTGTAATTCTTCAGGATGAAGTTCTGTTTTTCAATGGATGGAGGCAAAACAGGAGGGTTAAAGCTGTTGAAACTGTTAAAACGGTGGATTCTTGGAAAAGACAGGTTATCTGAGACTGGTCTTGCAGGATCACTAGCTCTCCTTGTGCTATTCCCAAGCATATCATGAGGCAGTAGATGTCTTCTGTTGTTACTATTTGCCCCAGTATCACTACATCTTCGAGGAGAATTTACTGGAGGCAAGGGTGACATCCCAGATTCCCTAGAATCACCCAATAGCGCCATTCTTGTTTTCAAGCTCATCCTTTCCATATTAGGAAGTGGTGTTGGTGGAGGTCCACCAACAGCTGCTGCATATTTTGCTTTCAGCCAGTATTGTTGTGTAGGAGTAAGACTGAGAAGTCCAGGCAAGCCATCACATTGGCTAACTTCACTGGATCGCCTTGAAGCATCAGTTGAAATGGGATCATAGGAATCGGCAACACTGAGATTCTGAAGCCTTCTGTCCCCCTGAGAAGCATCACTGGATCTACGACTGGAAAAACAAGGTGAAATCCCAGAGGACCTACGACTGCTCATATAGGCTGAACTGATTGTGCTGGTACTGCTATCCCTTCTGTTTAGCATGTTCAGTATAGTAATATCTGTGTTTGTGACTTCGTTTTTCTTGGTTAAGATAGTCATGTTTCCTCCAGTGCTGCAGCTGCTAGTTGACTGAATATCTGAAAAGAGTAAGAAAAGAAAATGTGATATATTAAAAACTGATTAGGAGAAATGCCCCAAACCTTTTCAAAAGAGCTAACATTTTCTAGGTCCGGGAGTCAATCCTCACCTTAGGAGGCAAACTGTATCATAGATAGCGAAATGTCACTAAGGATATCCAATTACCCCTCCTGTTAGTAGGGACAATCTTTAGTAGAGATTCTTTGGCTATCTGGATTAGATAGGCAAACACAATTTGAGAAAAATAGTCTCTTAAATACCAACTCCAAGCCACACAGGGCTTTAAAGATATTGACCAGCACCCTGAATTGCACTTGGAAACACTAGAAATCAGAGCAGTTCTGTAGCAGTGGTGTAACATGGTAGTACTGAAACTGGTTTGTATATGGACTTCTGCATTCAGAATTGTTACATATTGTTCAGGAATCATTTACAAAATGTCAAATACAAAAGACCAGGTCCAAATTTGAAGATTCAATTAAACTGATTTATTGCTAAAAGCCGATGCATAGGAATCTTCTCAACTAACAGTCTACACCTGGTTAAAGTTAGACAAGGATCAACAGCATTTAAGGGAGGTTGGACTTTGTCGCTTCGTAGGGATTCTAGGCCAATCCTTCCTTCCATTCTGCCCCCAGGTTCTGCCATTCTTTCTCCTACACATATCATATTATAAATTGAAGTCCGTGTAGCATAATTGCACCTTATTTTTTATGTGATGTTAACTTGTGTCTAGACCATTTTACTTTCGGTAACAAGTAAATTAATCACACTGAGTATTGCTATGCTTCCACATGTAAGTACATTATATTAACAAGAAGCCATCAAGGATGCTTCTCACCGACCTGCAACTTGTCAAAAATTTGATACTGAAATCTATATGTAGCATTCCTTCCTAACAGCCAATTGATGGTACCTGTTTGTCACATGGAAAAATCTGAATTCAGTACACCCTCACCCCCCAAAGTTAAGAATGGACACAGAATGCTGGAATGGCATATGGATCTAGCAGCTGGCCTTTCAGCCCTATTTCATACAAAGTAAAGAAAAATAAAATTATCCTTTTAGCTCTTTCTCTATATCAAATGTTTCTTTTTTAAATTGTAGATGAATTTAAATCGGAAATTATAAGAGCAGTAAAAAAAAATTAAAAAATAAAATGGATTTAATCAAACTTATATTGATCCACTAATTTAGTCACTAATTCAGTTGAATGCAATAAGGTTTATCTGGCATGATCTATTTTTGACAAACCATGTTGGCTTCTAGTAATTTGCTTGTTTCTAGGTGTTTGCATAGCTGTTGTTTGATTATCTTTTCCAGGATCTTCCCAGGTACTGACATCAGGCTGATTGGTCTGTAGTTTCCTGAATCTTTTTTGTTTGAAGATTGGAACCTCATTAGCTCTTTTCCAGTCCTCTGGTAGTTTTCAGTCCTCCAGGATTTTTGAAAGATATGGTAAAGTGCTTCAGAAATCATGTATGCCAGCTCCTTCAGAATCTTGGGATGTAATGCATATGGTCCTGGTGATTCAAATTAGTTTATACCAGGGGTGTCAAATTGGATTTCTTCGAGGGCTGAATCAGCATTGTAGTTCTCCGCGGGCCAGCGGGGGGAGGGTACGGGGGCAGAGACGGGACAGACACCTCCTGCAGCACCCTGCTGGCCAAAACGGGGGATGGGGGGGAAACAACAAACCATATCAGTCTAAACCAGGGGTATCAAATTCAAGGCCCATGGCCACATCCGGCCCGCGGGGTGCTTAAATCCGGCCCACAGGGCCGGCCTGGAAATATCAAAGGACTGGCCCGGGGTGCCTCTGCCAGCCAAAACGGGCCGCATGCGCCCCCCCCCCCACGGCCCATTTTTGCCCTCCATGGCCTCCAGCAGCACTCTGCTGGCCACAAACGGGCTGCACGGAGGCCTCCGCATGGTCCATTTTTGGCCAGCAGAGTGCTGCAGGAGGCTGGGGAAGCCGAAAATGGGCCGTGGAGGAGCCGCACGTGGCCCGTTTTGGCTGGCAGAGGCACCGTGGGCCGGTCCTTTGATATTTCCAGGCCGGCCCTGTGGACCGGATTTAAGCACCCTGCGGACCGGATGCAGCCCGCGGTACTTGAGTTTGATACCCCTGGTTTAGACTGATAGGGTTTGTCTTACCATTTTCTTGCCTATTTTTATTTGAATTCCTAATATTTTTTTATTTTTTTATGGTCTTGCTTTTTGTTGGAATGGAGTAATCTTTCCTTTTTTGTAAAGACAGATATAAAGAATGAATTAAGTAGTTCTGCTTTCTCCCTACTACCTGTTACATTCTTCCCATCTTCCCTGTTAGTGGACTGAGTTTTCTGGATTTTTTTCTTGTTTTCTTTTTTCTTGTTTTTAACATTTTGAAATAAACTTTTAAAAAATATTTTTGACATTAGCTGCAAGTCTTAGTTCATTTTTCCTGATTTCATCTTTGCAGATTCAAGCTATTTGATGGTATTCTGCTTTATTTATGTGTCCCTCTTTTCATTTTTTTTAATACTTATCCTTTTTGTCTTTCAATTTATCAGGCTTCTTTATGCAACCATGGTAGTTTTGTTTAGTCTCTTTTTTCTATTTCTTTTAGTGGTATTATGCTAAACTGAGCTTTTATTATCTCAGTTTTCAGTTTCCAAAGCTGCTTGAGTTGTTTTCCCCTTTAAGATTTTTATCCATGGAATCCTTGCCAAGATTTCTATGTTTGTTGAAATCAAACTATGACAAATAACTATGTAGAGCAAATTGCTCTGATTTTATTTAAATTATTTTTCCCATTTTAAGACTAATATTCCCATTGTTAAGAGAATGGAGGACTTTTTTCAGTGCCCAGTTCAATTATATTATTTTTACTTTCTCTTTTTGAAGAATGAACTCTCAAACACCCAAGTGATACATTCAAATAATTATATTAAATGGACACATCTTACCATTTCTTATGAGAGGTGGCAAAGCTGGGGCTTTGGAAGATGGCATGGGGTTCAGTCTTGGAAGCACTCCATTGATTTGCTTTAACTTTTCTAGCTTGACTTGTTCCATCCACTTGGTCTCGGTCATATTCCTCCTGGCCTGTAAGCCAAGAGCTGTGGTTGCTGTAGAAATGGTAGAATCCATGATAGGGGTTTCATCAATAATGCTGAGGTCTCCTACACTACCTCTACTGGTCAGATTAAGCTCGATCCCATTGTTGGCATAGTTGCTGATGGAGGACTGTTCGCTGCTGCATGTAGACTGACCACCAGGGCTTGGCTGAGATGTCTGGAGGAAAACAAAAGTTGGTGTCAGGGAAAGAACATTCATACAAATTTTTCCATTTCTGTCAGATGAAAACTACCTGAACCACTTGTGAAGAGACTCAACAATTTTATTGCTAGTCAACTATGTTAAGAATCTCACCAGATTGACTGTATTCCCTTTGGAATGGCAAGATAAGGCTTCAAGAATTCTGGGGGAGGTCTGGCCTGTGCTGCTTATTGGTCTCTTAATTCCAGGCCCATCTTAATGCCTCCCTCTAATCTAGCTGTAGATTCCACCACAATTTCCTATATTTGGTTCTGTTTTGTAACTGCAATATTTATGTGCCACAGGTAAATCTACCAAGCACAAGTTAAGCAATGTTGTCTTTGCATTGGTGATATTCAAAGAGAAGCAAAAGAAACAAATTTCCAAATTTAGGATGCTGTTGATTAATAGAAAAAAATGTTCTAAAGCCACTGATTCGCGAAACCTAAAATAGCAGTTTTTGTTTTTGTTTAAATGGGAATTATGCAAATATATTGAAGGGACATAATAATAGTAGAATCAGTAGAATTAGTTTAACTTGCTATTTCGCTTCTGTAAGAATTGCTTTGCTAAGAATTGGAATTGCCTCTGCCATTTGCTTCTACCAGTGATCTAACTTCTGTTATCTTGTTTTTTTGTACAACTCCATGCCTGGTGGATATCTCAAGAAGCGGGTATGTCATGGTTTGGCAGGGTTACATCGGGCAAATACCTGTGTTGCTAAGCATTCAGCCCCCCTGTTCCTTGCTGCACAGACAATGCAGGGCTACAAGGAAGGCATGGGCCAGGGCGCCAGAATTGGGTACTCTGAAGGTATAAAAGGACGCCCTACCTTCCCCAAGGTGTAGGCAGGGCTACAAGGAAGGCATGGGCCAGAGGGCCAGAATTGGGTACTAAGCTGATGTCTCTGAAGATATAAAAGGACGCCATACCTTCCCCAAGGTGTGGCCTTTCACTGCATGCTCTTGTCTGTATGTTGTGGAATGGGCTATCCAGTTCTTCTTTGTACAAATAAAAGCTGATATTTTTTCCAAGCCTCTTCCTGGGTCTCTCTCTTTGGTATTCTGGTGACTCAAGTACATTTTGGGACCTTACAATATTTTACACTAGCAACTACTCCATATATTGTTTATAATATCTACGGTAGTATATTGTCAAAAGTATACAGTTTCTCCAGTTTAAAATGTTGTAATTGTAACTTGCAATTTTGTAATACAGAGTATTGTAGTTTGATGGTTTTAGAAAGAGACAAATAATGTTCAAGAAACCTTGTTGCTTCCCCTTACAAATAGAAAAAAAAGGAAAGAAACTATACGTGTGAACAATAGTCCTTTCTCAGAAAAATAAAACTCACAAAATAATGGATTTCCTAGAAGTTAATGAACACTCCAATTTTTTGCGGAAAGTTTGGATAAGGACAAGTATTTGTAAGTAAAATTTCTAATGCATTTTTTCTCTTTGCTCCTGGTACCAAAACAATTCAACTTTACTGTACTTCCTTCTTCCCATCAACTTAATTTATCTGATAAAGTGAAAGAAAAGTACTTTTGAAGGTGCCAGAGGATTCTATTCTCACATTTTTGAAGCAAAATAAGACCTGTTTATAAAATTGAATAATAACATAATTTAAAATACAGTTTTGAATTGCTTAATATAAATAATTTATAACATATTGACTTTTTTTTTTAAGCTAAAGTGAGCTCAGAGTTAATTGTATATGCCAAGTCAACATGCTATGGCTGCTTTTCTATAGTCATTTATATGGGAATTGTATTCTACTGACCTCACTGTTGTCACATAACAAATAGCCTCTTCAATATTTTTTACAACACATTTGCAATGGTATTTGCTATCAATTTTACCTCTATAGACAGACTTCTTGTGGACTAATTTGTTTTGGAATAAAATCTGGATGATCAATATAACAATTTGATCCCTGCATCATCTGAGATAAGCAAGCAAGAACTTTCAGGACTAACTAGCAGCAACATCAAAGTATTCTGCCAAAACTAATAATATACTGTGTTATATGCATTTGGTTCAGTCTTAAGTGGCATGTTTTAAATTACAACATGAACTGCAACTGGAATGGCTACAGTTAAATGATAGTTGAATGAATAAATCTGAGAGTCAGAAGCCTGTTCTTATAGCTGGAAAATTCTTCACAGCACTAACATCTAAGAACAATCACAGATGTATAGGTAAATATCTATATTTCCATATAAGACTGATTTTACAAGCTAACTGGGTAGCATGCCATTTGTTATGAAGTATGTTTTTATAACAGTTGTGAATACAGCTAATGAAATGGTTTCAAGTAGCAAGTAAATGAATTTTTAACTGCAATGAAAATAATGTGAAGAAATTAAAATTCCCTCACCTTATTACCCACTGTCCTTAGGAAGACAGAACATGGCATTAAAAGCATTAGGTAGAAGAAACATTGGATTAGTAAAACAAAAGAATTAAGACATTTGGTTATACAATGCACACACAAATCAATTATTTTAGTGCCAATGTTACATCAAAGTATATTTGATGTTATTCCTGAAATAGTCAATTTTGCCTCTTCACTCTCAAAGGTATTTAGATCGTGGAATCTTAACTTTACTATGAAATTTCTTAGTACACCTTAAATACTTTTACATTAACATTCAGTCCCTCAGGGCCAATTTCTGATTCAACATCAGATTTGAAGACAAAGAAAAGAGCTTTTGCATATAGGACAGGTCATACATTCAAATCAGAATGAGAAAAATATATTTTTCCCACTCTTTATTGATCAGAAAGGCTATCTTAACAAAGAACATTATTGCAAAAATTTGCATAGATTTCTAGGACAGGGTGACTTATCAGGAAAAATATTATAGATAGTATATACAGTAGCATATAATCCACAATTAAATATAAGTTGTTCACATCTGTCTTTCAAAAACAGATTATTTTCCGGGGCTAATGGGGAGATGTTACATCATGAAAGCTTCAATTTCCAAAAGAAGTGTTACTCATAAACAAATTAAGATTAATTTCATTCTGACTTATGAAGAAAATATTACTTTATGATTTTAAATTATATTTGTAATTGATTAGAATTCATAATAAAACTTCATAAAAATATTTTTACTTTTATATTAGCAGTCAATTAAGGCAGAGGCACAGTTGCAAAGTACACAATAAATAATGTATCTGTATGGCCAGTATTTGATTCCCCACCCCCACTTTCCTGTAATATTTGATTTTCCTAAAATTCCATGATTTTGCAATGGAATATTCATATAATAGTGTGTTCTGAAACCACAACTTTGAGTTCAGAGAACTGTAGCTTCTTCTATTAATTGATAGAAACTAATTTTAGAATGGCAAGTATATTCTTGGGGAAAGTTCTATATAATTCCAATAATACTGAAGAACTCTTCACAAGAAAGAGTCCTGCAGGAATGTGAATTAAACAGATAAACTTGTCTGGAAGGTTCAGTGACAGATCTAAATTTCCAAGCCAACCCAATGCAATTTAGACATATTTACATTATCATGCATTCTACTGGGATATACTTGGTTAGCTTGATAACAAGGCATTTTGCCAACAAAGTTATTATGGAAGATGGTCATTACAATCATTCAAATGTAAACAAGCTTTCATAATCTTTGCATTATGCATTGTATATTACCACTAATTTTTAACCTTTAAATGGTGTTAGACTAATACAGATACACAAGTCCATTCAAGACTAGACAACAAATAACACTCAGTTGTCACTCCACATCACATCTGTCACCAGGACAAGCAAATACAAATTTAAATATAAAAATTATGTGAAAACCCATTAAATAGTTTGCTGTTCTCTGTTTGATGAGTTACTCTGAACTATATAGATTGCAATAGCTTTATTATTATTATAAACAGATATTCTGGGGGGAAAAAGAACCAAATGTAACCATGCTGTAATAATAATATTAATGAACAATGTATACTTGTATATCTAAAGAATAAAAAGAAATAGAAGCTTACCACTGGCTTCTCTGACTTAACCGCTTTAACTTGGAGGCATTCTTCTTGCTTTGAGGTAGTGTTGCTGAGGCCCTTTTGCTCACCAACTGCACCCTGAGTCAGGTGGCCTGGGGATCTGGTTTGGGAATGACTGCCTTGATCTCTTGGTGGTGGATGTCTTGGATGAATATCTCCACGTTGTTTCTTGGTGACATGTGCTTCAGGACCATGCACAGTTTTTACATGTTTTCGGAGAGAACTTGGGTCTGTATAACGCTTTGTGCAGCCTGGTATTTTGCAGACATAGGGTTTCTGTAAATGGAAAAAGTGCTATCATTGGTTTTGGTTTGGGTACACCGTCTTAATTAATTGGATGGAATATTTTATCCTGCTTCTAACAAGCCTATTACACAAATTGAGCTGAGAGTGACCAATAGAAGTAATGTGGTAGAAAATCTGGTCATGGGAAAATTTGAACCATGATCTGGTTGTTAAGCCCAAGCATAGTAGTTCTTTTTCATTAATACCTATTTCCCCCTTCAGCAAATTGCTGACTGCCTTTGTATCCTTTATATGTATGAATTGGAGTAGTAACTTGGCCAATAGGTATTTATCATTCATAGGAACATTTCATGTGAAATAGTTTTGATTTTAATAGAGCATTCACTAATATTGAAAAAAGAAATTAATTAACACTAGAGATTCTGGATCCTTCTTGTCCATATTATATTAGAAACTACCTTTCTACTTTATTCACAGTTGGCTCAGGATTCTACCCATAGTTTGTCTTTTTAATATATTAAAGACCAGTCTCAAACATAAAAGAAAGAATTGTGCATCCAAGAAATGCTTGTATAGCATTTGTTACTGCTACATGTACCTGTTGTGACAAGAAGACACATGTTTATATGTGTAATCACTAACCAAAAGCCAAAGAAGATGAAAAGTGGGAAATGAGATCAATTATCAGTAGTGATACAGCTGCAGATTATCTACAGTATCTGTTTTTTTCTAGCAAGCATGTCATACTTCCAACTGGAGTGAGAGAGAGAAGGAACCAATATTCAAATGTATGACAGAAGCCATCGGACACATTTCAAGGAAAATCTGGCTAGGATTGGTTGAGTTAAACAAACACTCATATTTTTGGCTGAGTTAGACGTCGCTCATAAAAACTTGACTAAATCCTCCCTATAAAACCACCAGAGGGTGCATTGTTTGGGTCTATCTCATGAGTCAAACAGGATTTTATTTGGATGTTGCAGAATCAAAGTTATTCCTTATGTCCCAGCAGTTGAAGCAGATTTAAAAAAGAAAACTTGGATTCTAGAAGCAATTAGTTGCTTCTAAATCATCTTTTTTTCTTGAGTTTCATGTCTTTATGCATTTTAAATATATAGTTGAACCATAAATAAAGGTTTTACAATAAATACTTTTGATAGCACTACACTTATGCATTGTTTGAGGATTATACAAACCATGTGTTTTCTTACCTCATTAGAATGAGTTCTGTTTTGATGTTTGGCACGATCAGATGCATTTGAAAATGCTTTGTTACAACCCTCATGTTCACAAACATATGGTTTCTCTCCAGTGTGAGATCTCAAGTGGGTTTTCAAGTTTTCTAGCCTGGAATAGGCCTTCATACAGCCTTCAAACTGAGGGCAAAATGTACTATTATATTATTCTAAACATTTCTTTATAGAAGATGAAGTGTGGAAAAAGAAATAATACAGTAAAATACTCCACATCAAAGGCAACATAGCTTTCAAGATCTAGCCATAGTAGCAATATGTTCTAGATTTTCTTTTTTTTTAAGGAGCTTGCTATAATTTTAAAATAAAATAAAAGCCTAGCTAGTTTCCTAGTTTAGGAAGGATGCTTTTACACAAAGAAATAACAAATTATTTTGATATTATAAGACACTGGCAAGATTTCAAACCTATGCATGTTTACCAAGTAATAGACAAAAAAAGACCTAGGATTTTATGATTAATGTGTCTGTCTGACTACCCCACAAAAAGAGACAGCATGCACACACATTTGGATTTAATTCAGTCCAACTTTTTAGATATAGTGATTTTAAAAAGGGACTAATAAAGCCTTCCCTAACCTGGTAGTCTCCAGATGTTTTGAGGCTGCTTTACAGGCAAAAGCTCATCAAGTGGAAATTCTTATAACGTTCAATATAATAAGATATGGGGACATTTATTAACCTACCCATTAAAAAAAACATACTGTACTTGTAGAAGATTATTTTTCAAAGCTACTAATCCTAATAATTGGTTCAATTTTATGTAGAAAGGATATATATCTTGAAATCCAGTTACTTAAAACATCCTATTGCCTTAATGCCCTTTTTCATAAAGTATCTGGCTGGCTGAAGATGGATTCTGTTATATTTTTGTAGGGCTGATACATAGAAACGGCATATTCAGGACAAATGACGTTTACAAAATGTCATTAAATGGAATGAGTTCTGTTTTGAAATTCAAAACTTTATAGAGAAGATGCTCCATTTCTTTCCTGTTTTCTAGCTCTATTCCCCCCCCCCTCCAAATGGGATAACAGGTTTGGGGCATATTTATATAATTGCATTATAATACCCATTGTTTCATTTTTAATCCCATTTCAGCTGTTTCCACTTTGAAAGACTTTTTGCATATTGTTTACAATATGCTCTTTAGCAAATGAAATCAATGTCACTGACAAATGTAGATAATTTATGAATAAGAAGAAACTCCAACACTGTACAAACATCACTTTCCACATAATATTTTAAATACATTTTAATGTGACCAAACTGTATTCAAATAGAAGGAAGCAAAGAAGGAAGCAAATCAATAGGCGCCTCTTGGTTTATTATAACAGTGTTTACTCACAGTGCATTTGTGTGGCTTTTCTCCTGTGTGTCTCCTCATATGTACAACTAGCATGTACTGGGCCTTGAATGGTTTCTGCTCTCGAGAACAATCAAGCCATCGACATACAAACTCCTTCTTCTCCCCATGTATGTGATCATTGTTTATATGCTATATGATTAAAAAAAAGAGAGTTTAGTTTACTGTATACTCATGTTGCACTATTTTACATACATATAATTACATACCTACATATATCTTTGAGGCCAAAAACAAAGGTGAGGGGAGTTGAAGCAACAGTGAGCACAGCACGTTAGGAGAAGCATGAGAACCTGACCTAACAGCAGTATTGTCCTGGCATAACAACTCAACTTGGACTACCAAAACTGTTGTCCTAAATGAAGTGGTCACATTATGTTTTGCCTAATGGCCACATAGCTTAAAGTTGGAAATTCCAACACCAATTAGGTCATTACTTCCATACTTCATGAGTTTTACTATTACTTTTTATGAACACTGGGACAAGAAATATGGTTCTCTAAATGTTGGTGAAGATTTAGCATTCTTCATTCTGGCCATGCTATATGAAGGTATTGAGAGCTGTAGTTCAGCAATACTTGGAGAGTCACAAATTCGCTATCACTTTGCAAATAATGGGACAAATCTTATTTTACCTTCATATTTCTTCTGACTGACTCAAGATATTATGAACCTGCATGAGGCGCTGCACTGATATGATAAATATCAAATGACAACTGAGAATGAACAAAGGGTTCAAACAAATATTTGATTACTTAGCCCATCTAAATGCAGTATATCTTAGTATGCAATTGACAATGGGCAGGATACTAGTTTTTCTACTTACTACAACATTATTTTGGTCCTGCCACAGCCAATATGAATTGTGGCAGCACAATCTCAAGAATGATTTTGAAAACATGGACGGAAATTCTAATGCAATCATCTAAGAATCGGTATCTTGGTTGGTATAAAATACCTATATATTTAAATGAATAAATAATTAACAAGTATTCTTATCAATATATGCAACAGGCCAGGCTTTAATCTGAAGAATTAAAGTAATGAAAATAACGTTAGCGTTAAATAATATTTACTTGCCTCCCTCTTACTTTTTATTGGTAAAATGAGTAGAGATTCAACAAATACAAACATTATGCTATTTTAATATACTAAAAATAGCAGCATGTTTAAAACCACAATGCCAGTTTGAAAACTCATAAAACACATACTTAACAGTAAAACAGAAGCACAAATTAATGGCAGACTTGGGTAAATCCATGTATCTTTAGCTATGTAGAAAGCTTACAATCAAACCAAACTGAATAAGGGGTAATTCCACTTTCAGGATGTTTCTATTTGTGAATCACCTTTCCTAGATTGCTGCATAGCAAATTCCAAGAGAATCCTTGAGAGTCTCATTATTAGATTGTAATATCAGCTCAATACCTCCTGACTTATCTGATATAGAAAACAAAATTGGTATTCATTAGTACATCAATTAATTTTATTCCTCATCTCTTAATCCACATAGCTTTGCATAGAAATTGAAAAAAATTGTAGAAAGGAAACCTACAAAACAGAATTATTGTAACCATCTATCCTCAGGTCACAAACTACAGAGCAAGTACAGAAGAATGGCATATTTAATAGTATTTAAAGCTGTTTAGAGCTGTACTTCTCTGATTCTCTCCCTGTAAAAATAATTGAACAAAGCAACCAAACCTGATTTTATATAGGGAATGATAATTTGTGCACCTTAAGTTCCATCCCTAGAAAGGGACATAAGTGACTGGCCTCTAAATGTTAAAAACCAAGGCTTTAGAGCCACTTTCTAAACAGAAACAACAACAGAATATACTATAATGCTTTGAATTTATTAGCTGATAATGTTTACATGCTACCTTCTTAAGAAAATGGTTTTCAAAGCTCATTGCCATCATCAAACTTAATTAAGTTAATCATAGATAAGTCCAATTGAATAGATGGAATTTTTTTGGGCAAGCTAATTGTTTCATTGATTTCAGTGAGGTTTCTCATGAGTATCTTAATTTAAATTATATCCAATAAAAAGCAAATAATAGTAATTTTGAAATGCAATAATAAAAACAGAAACAGGTGGAATATTAACCTGAATTTCAAGCATATGGTATACATCTTATTTTCTATTTCTGATAATTCATGGAGCAGAAAGAAGAGTTGTCATTCATTACTGTCATAGGTAAACTAACAAACAACAGATCAAAGCTCATATTCAGAAGAAGTTCCCCCATTTAAAATATACTTATACAAACAAAGACCCTAAGGTGCTGTAGTGTTTTCCTTCCTTAGAGTTTAAGAAAGTAAAGGACCACACCTATTTGCAGAGATATAAAAGAGAAATGCTGAAGGTAAAGGGCTATTGGTAGCAAAGAAAAAGGAAGCGGAGTTGGAGACCTGAAGGAGAAGCTAGTTGTGTGTGGAGGAGGTGAAAACTGAACATTGCCCATTTGGTGGAATAAACAAGGAAGCTAACCCAGTTGAGTAAGAAATAGTAAGAGCCTAGCAGCTCCACTAGCCTTTCAAAGCTAGAACAGCTATAGCTAGCCAGCAACAAGCCATTATTTTATCTTCTTCCTACAAACTGAGAGATGGCAAAGCAACTCAATAAAAGGAAAAATATACCAGGCCATTTTAGGTGTTACTGAAGTAGAATGGTGTTTTAAAGGCTATGAAACCTTTTGAATTCTTTATATTTCTATCTAAGTATCACCTAAAACCTGATTTGTTCTTCACCCAAGTCCAAAAAAAGATAAAGAGAATCCAATTAAATAAATGAGTAAAAAACATTATACATTTATATATACATTAAATATATATATATTTATACTTGTTCATTTATATTTTGAAGTACATGATCCAATGTTATATATTTGTGTGCAGCAAAACTATGTGAATCTACGATTAGCAGTTTATTTGAAGGGGAAATTAAGATATTTCAATCAATGGGATGATAATTAGGTGTGTATGAGAGCATGCCTTATTTAAAGAACAGAATTCTGGATAATCAGTATCAAAATCTGATCTTTACCAGACAGGAATATGGAAGTGTGTTGTAGTTCAAACAACTGACATTTATTTGGGGTGGGGGTGGGTGGGGACTCTGAAGAACAAGTTGCTGAAGTTCACCAAACTGGAAGCTGTTATAAAATTATTTCCAAAGAGTTTGGACTCCACCGGTCCATTGTCAGGCAGACTGCATATAACTGGAAGCAATTCAAGTATCATTGTTACCATCCCCAGCATGGTTAACCAACCAGGATTGCACCAACAGCAAGGTGTGCAATATTCAAAAAATCTCAAGGTAGCATCTAAAGGCCTTTCTTGAATTAGTGAATGTCAATGTTCACAAGACCACCATCCGTAAAACACTGAACATGATGGGGTTGCAAGAAGAAAGCTACTACTTTCTAAAAAGAATATTGATGCTTGTCTACAGTTGTGAAAAACTGTACTTATGTGGATAAGGCAAAAGGATATTGGAAGAATGTTCTGTGGGTTGATGAGATCAAAAAACAACTTTTTGGCTTGAATAAGTTGAATTGCCTGAATGTTATGTTTGGTGAAAGCCAAACATGTATTCCAGTATCAGAACCTTTTGTAAAACATGGTGGTGGCAGTATCATAATTTGGATTGCTCTGCTGACTCTGGAGCGGGACAGCCTATGTTCACTGATGAAATTATAAATTCTGAATTGCACTGACAAATTCTACAGGAAAATATCAGGGTCTCGGTGAACTAAACTCGAGAGACCATAAAAAAATGGTTAAAGCAGTAGAAAATTAATATTTTGTATCAGCCAAGTCAAAATCTTCATTTAGTTTTATAAAAATGTTGTAGACAGATGTGAAGTAGGCAGATGATGCATGGAAAACCACCAATATCCCTGAGTTGAAGCTGTTCTATATGTAGAAATGGGCTAAAACTCCTGCAAGCTAATGTACAGGATTTATCAATAGCTATTGGAAATGCTTAGTTGCTATCAAGGGGAGCACACCCAGTTACTGAAAGCAAAGGTTCATACTCTTTTGCCGTATACAGATGTGTAGCTTTGGATCATTTTTCTCAATAAATAAATGAACAAATATGTTTTTTATTCATTTGTTTAATTGGATTCTCTTTATCTACTTTTATGACTTTGTGGAGAATAGATCATGTTTTAGATCATGCAGTATTTATGCAGAAATACTGAAAATTCAAAAGGTTTCACAGACTTTTAAGCACCATTGTATAAGGATTGGAGGGTGGACAAAAATATATGGTTAAGCTGAGGGGAAAAAACTGTGTTACTACTACTGTTGCAGGGGTGGGTTCCAAATTATTTTACTACCACTCTGTGGGCGTGGCTTAATTTTGTGGGAGTGGCTTGACAGCCATGTGACCGGGTGGGAGTGGCTTGATGGCCATGTGACTGGGTGGGAGTGGCTTGATGGCCATGTGACTGGGTGGGAGTGGCTTGGCGGTCGTGTGACCGGGTGGGAGTGGCCAACTTGTAAAATGTGTTGAAAAAGTGACTTATGACCATTTTTCACACTTAACGACCATCAGTCGTTAAGTGTGAAAAATGGTCATAA